>JARQOC010000005.1:231294384-231599384 GCA_033576535.1 Allobates femoralis
ATATGACTAAAGCAACATACTACCATGTGGTTTTTATGTAAAACAGCATTATATCAATAGAATTGTTAATTAACATGCAGTTTTGAGCTGGAATTCTGTTTCATATTTTTAAGGGTTTAAGACACTTTTTGCAACTAACAGCTCATTTAGAAAGTCTTTAAACAAGTTTTCTGTCACAAGTAGCCTGCACCGCAGTCTTCTTGAACTGCTCTGTAGGGATTAAAAGTGTTTAATTCCTGTTTGTAACTTCATGGTTAATGTCAGTAGTTGCTGCAGAATTGCTTCTATGTCTGAGGTGGCTCTGCAGGTGGGATTGTGTGGGTGGTGTCACATGACCACTCCCTTAGCTGTTAAATAATTCCATTTCCTACCAGCTGGAGTCTGGTAGAAACACGACTTTATGCTAAGGCCATGATCTGTGTGGAAGCCAAGTGCTACTCTGCTGCAGCTCTCTTTCTGTCTTGCTGGAAGTTGATGTGCTTATTCTGATCCCTTGCAAATGCTTTGCAGCCACTCAGACCAAGCTCTGTGCGGCAGATTGAGTGACAGAGAGCAAGAGAGGAGGAGGGCAGAGCCAGCAGAACAGTAGGTATCGCAGAAACATAGAAGGGGCGGAATACACAAAGAGGAGGCTGGAGGACTGTGCCAGCAATGAAGACCTCTTAATAAGATCCCACCCTTTAGACTACCTAACTGTAAGTTTTCTAATGTCTTTTTTAAAACTTTCAGGGGGGCTAGAAACATGGGGTAGCCCTTCCCTGAATGCAGCAGATATGCTGCATTCAGTGCTGCATTTATTTTGCAATGCATCAGGGGGGTGACAGGTTCTCTTTAAGGAACACACTTACTGATAACATACAACAGAGGATGCAGCATTGTTATACTTCACTGCAATCATACCTTATATACAACAAGAAGATGACACTGAACATACTTTGACTGAAATCAGGATTATACTCAAACACCAGCCAAGTTTCTCATAACCACAACAGCATGGAGCAGAACGTCCGGAAGGACATAGGTACAGTCAGCTGTATTATTAATTTGTCATCTCAAAAACCCACTAATCTAGAACTCAGTGTGCTTTCTAGAGGTCTCACATTTTGTCCCACAAAATCTCTAGACAAAACTGAACTGTGTAGTGACATGGAGGAATATTTCAGGAGGTTGAGACTGAAGGAGTTATTTGATGATAAAGAAAACTTGAGGCCTCTAAGCAGCCAAATACAAGTGCAACTAAGTAAAAATAAAACCACTGACTGGACACCTCGTCCTGGCTGCAACACCATTTTGGACCAATTTATTGACTCATTCAGACATTTGGTACAATCCACAATATTAGATAAATAAACAACAAAAATATCTAATATCAGTGTGCTAGAGAGAAAGGCAGTTTACAGCCTGAAGAACAACAGGGAGATCACTATTAAGCCTGCAGGTAAAGGTGGGGTCGTTATTCTCCTGGATACAAAGGACTACGTTAAAGAAGCACACAGACAGCTGATGGATATACAGTACTACACCAAACTGGATGAGAAACCAACTCCAAAATATATGAGAGAGTTGAGAAGACTCATCATATGTTTGGGTACAGATTCCACAAACCTACTGGACCTAATACCTGAGGATACAAGGATGGGAGTTTTCTATATATGCTTCCCAACATTCATAAACCAGGTAACCAAGGGAGACCGATCATCTCAGGGGTGGGAAAACTAACGAAAGAATCCCTGGGTGGGTAGAAAATGTCCTTAAACCGCTGGTAAGGAAAAACAGACACCTATATACAGGACACGACGGACCTTTTAAATAAGCTCTCTACAATTGGTCCCCTCCCCAAGAGAACCATCTTAGCCACCATGGATGTGGAATCCTTATATTTTAACATCCCACACGAAGATGGACTTACTGCCTGCCGAATGTTTCTTGAAGTCAATGGGATCCCTTCTGAATCAGTACTAAGACTCACCAGATTTATCCTTACACACAACATTTTCTCTTTTGGTGAAGAACTATATTTAAAACGCACCGGAACCACTATGGGAAGCAAAATGCCCCCTTTTCCTCCAGTATGCAAACATTGTCATGGCTAAACTGGAAAATGACTTTTTAGCCTCTTGCTCCATCAATCCCTTAACATACTTCCATTTCATTGATGACATCTTAATAATCTTGACAGAGCCTGAACATGAAGACTAAAATTCCATGACAATTTCAACAAATTTCATCCCACCATAAACCTGACACTGGACCACTCAAAAACAGAAATCAACTTTCTAGATACCACCATAAAAATTCTAAATGGTTCATTCCAGACATTGGTATATCAGAAACCGATTGACCATCTCACGTACCTCAGATAGGACAGTTTCCACCCGAAACACATTAAAAACTCCATTGTCTACAGCAAGGCCCTCAGATATAACCGTATTTGCTCCAACCTAGCGGAAAGGGATGAACAATTAAACCATCTAAAAAAGACATTTTTAAACTAAGGCTACCACCCCTCCTCCATTGATGATCAGATCATTAAAGCCACAAGGATCTCTAGAAGTCAAGCACTCCAATACAGTGCCTACAAGTAGTATTCAACCCCTGCAGTTTTAGGTGGTTTGATAAGATGCAAATAAGTTAGAGCCTTCAAACTGCAATCGAGAGTAGGATTATTAACAGAACCATAAATCTTACAAACCAAAAAGTTATGTTGCTCAGTTGAATTTTAATAAATTTTAAACATAAAAGTGTGGGTCAATTATTATTCAACCCCTCAAACCACCAGCATTCTGTTTGGTCCCCCTAAAGTATTAAGAAGTAGTTCAGGCACAAAGTAACAATGAGCTTCACATGTGTGGATTAATTATCTCTTTTGCCAGCCTTTTCTGACTATTTAAGACCCTTCCCAAACTTGTGAACAGCACTCATACATGGTCAACATGGGAAAGACAAAGGAGCATTCCAAGGCCATCAGAGACAAGATCGTGGAGGGTCACGAGGCTGGCAAGGGGTACAAAACCCTTTCCAAGGAGTTGGCCTACCTGTCTCCACTGTTGGGAGCATCATCCGGAAGTGGAAGGCTTATAGAACTACTGTTAGCCTTCCACGGCCTGGACAGCCTTTGAAAGTTTCCTCCCGTGCCGAGGCCAGGCTTGTCTGAAGAGTCAAAGCTAACCCAAGGACAACAAGGAAGGAGCTCCGGGAAGATCTCATGGCATTGGGGACATTGGTTTCAGTCAATACCATAAGTAACGTACTCCACCGCAATGGTCTCCATTCCAGACAAGCCCGTAAGGTACCTTTACTTTCAAAGCGTCATGTCAAGGCTCGTCTACAGTTTACTCATGATCACTTGGAGGACTCTGAGACAGACTGGTTCAAGGTTCTATGGTCTGATGAGACCAAGATCGAGATCTTTGGTGCCAACCACACACGTGACGTTTGGAGACTGGATGGCACTACATACGACCCCAAGAATATCATCCCTAAAGTCAAGCATGGTGGTAGCAGCATCATGCTGTGGGGCTGTTTCTCAGCCAAGGGCCTGGCCATCTGGTCCGCATCCATGGGAAGATGGATAGCACGGCCTACCTGGAGATTTTGGCCAAGAACCTCTGCTCATCCATCAAGGATCTTAAGATGGGTCGTAATTTCATCTTCCAACAAGACAACGACCCAAAGCACACAGCCAAGAAAACCAAGGCCTGGTTCAAGAGGGAAAAAATCAAGGTGATGGAGTGGCCTAGTCAGTCTCCTGACCTTAACCCAATTGAAATCTTGTGGAAGGAGCTCAAGATTAAAGTCCACATGAGACACCCAAAGAACCTAGACAACTTGGAGAAGATCTGCATGGAGGAGTGGGCCAAGATAACTCCAGAGACCTGTGCCGGCCTGATCAGGTCTTATAAAAGACGATTATTAGCTGTAATTGCAAACAAGGGTTATTCCACAAAATATTAAACCTAAGGGTTGAATAATAATTGACCCACACTTTTATGTTTAAAATTTATTAAAATTCAACTGAGCAACATAACTTTTTGGTTTGTAAGATTTATACTTCTGTTAATAAATCCTACTCTCGTTTGCAGTTTGAAGGCTCTAACTTATTGGCATCTTATCAAACCACCTAAATCTGCAGGGGGTTGAATACTACTTGTAGGCACTGTACAGAGAAAAAGAAGAGAACCATCGTGTTCCTCTGGTGGTGACCTACAAACCACAGCATGAGGTACTAAGGAAAATTGCCAGGGAACTTCACCATATCCTACACAAGGATGACTAACTAAAATAATATTTAAAGACCCTCCATTTCTGTGCTACAGGCAGCCTTCCAATTTAAGAAACATCATGGTCCGAAGTTCGATGCCCTCAGATACACCAAGAGGAACTTATCCATGGGAAGAGCTGCAAGACCTGTGCTCACATAGAAACCAGAGACAGGATTCAGATCCCCAACTCACAATAGGATTATAAGATTGCTGTGACATTCACATGCTCCTCTTCCAATGATGTGTATTTAATTATGTGCACTTTATGTCCTGCGGGGACTTTTTATGTTGGTGATACTGGACAACAGCTAAGAGTAAGGATGAAGTCTCATTGTCACACAATTACACACAAAAAAAATCCATTTTCCAGTAGCCAAATATTTTTCTAGTCAAGGACATAACATTGAAAATATGAAAGTTTTACTTTTGAGAGGTAATTTCAGATAACAAAATCATCGAAGGGTTTGTGAATCCAAACTTATTAGAACTTTTGACTGCATCCAAAAAGGTATATAAACCTAAAATGACAATTTAAAACCAGTGCAACAAGTGTTAGTGGATCCTTATAAAATTATACTAAGCTCAATTGATTCAAGGACCACAATGATTTTGCTTCAGTATCAGCTAATCACATAATCATTTATTTCTTACTGTGCCTTTAAATATGCTTAGCCAATAACTCAGGACTGTTGCCCTACAAAATTCTAGCAAGTCAAAAATTCAGAACGTTCTCACCCATCTTGTGAACATTCTGATGATGAATGCATAACCAACTGAATCCCTTCCAGAGTGTGTCCTTTTCTATGACAGCCACTTCATCCAGTTCAGGGTTGCAACCATCCCACCATGTGCCTCCCGATGCGTTTCTATACAGGTATGTCATCAGGGGAGTTGCATTTGGCTTGCTAGTCTGCTAAGTGTATTGCAAGGCTTGCAGAGCCCACAAGTGTACGTGCCCACAGCAGCAGAGTTGATGTCATGTGTCACATGATGCACTGGTTTTAAATTGTCATTTTAGGTTTATATACATTTTTAAGTAGATCAGGTGTCATTACCAGCCTGACAAAGGGGCCACAGTGTCCCGAAAGCTTGCTGTGATTACCATCTTTTCAGTTAGCCATTAGGTATCAACCACTGAGGACTCTCAGATTCCAATATATTTTTCTAAGTACATCAGTAAAAGTTAAGTTTTATGTCTTTTACTTTTTCTTTTGTCGCTATTCACTGCTGGGCTTGACTGATTGTTTATGTTGGTGACTTGTCTGCTCCTTCCCAAGTGTATATTTATGCATCCAAAAAAGGTTAAACCTAACTGATGTATTTATGGCTAATTATAACATCTGAAGAATGTTGTTCAATGACACTGAAGTCTTAAGACACCAGGTTTTCTTATAAATTAGAGTTATAAAAACTTTGACATCACTAAGCCTGGCTGATTAAGGATCTTCTCCAGGCTTTGTTTTGTTTATTTAGTTAAATGTCCATTCATTCCAGTTGTTCATGTATATATTTTGAGTTTCTTTCAATATTTTGTCATACCATGCCTGATGAAGGGACCTAAGACGTCTCGAAAGCTCGCCTTGTAAAATCACTTATTTTATTTTTGTTATTCATTAAAAGGTTTCACAACTACAAGATTATTATCTTGTTTCTCCCACTGAGAGCTACCACAAGTTCACCTCTGGCCCAGTGAGTCCACTCTACTTACCGCACCCCTAGTGCATTACACTTCCCCAGGGGACTTTACCTGTCTGTGTCTACCAGTGAATTGGTGACAAGCCATTGCTTCTTCACTTTACAAACAGCAAAAACATGAGAAAATTTAAAACATGTATTCATTTTTGCAAATAACAAAGCTACTGCTGGTCTGACAATAGGAATAATTCTTGAAAGCCTTACTAAAAACCATATAGCTTCTTCATTTAACAAACTATTTGCTAATCCCAAAACAGCCATGGCTTCTTCTGTGTATACAACCTTTTTATAAACACCAGCACAATAGGCATCTGAAGGGATAATTTTCTGAATGTTTTTACAATTAAAAAAGCCCAATACGTCCATTAGTGCAATGTGTTGTCATACAGACACCGTTACTCACAGCCATATACAGTATGTTATAGTCCCTTTCAAATTCTCCAATATATACTTACCTTAAATTGTCATCCATTTCTATCTGGATGTCCAGGAATCCCATAATCCACTGCGCTGACCGGCAGTACCATTATATTGAAACACCCACGTAATGGATGTTCCAATATGGCTCCCGCTGGTGGTACCAGACCCCTGCACAGTACCACCAGTGGGACACTGCTGGATATCCCCCTTCAGGACCCCCCACTGTGACCTGCTGTCGGGACCCCCGCCGTGAACCCCTGCCAAAACCCACCATTGTAATCCCCTGCCGGGACCTACTGCCATGACTCCCTGCCACGCCCTCACTGGAAAATCGCTCCCACACTGGGACTGCTATCCCCCAGCTGGACATTGCGTTGTGCTGCCTGCATCCACCTTTGTCTGGCCACAGTCACCAGAAAAGTCAGTGGCTTTAGGTCTGTGCCAAAGATGAGGTGTGGGCGCCCTCTAGCAGCTACAGAGGGCACCTGCACCCCTTCTCATTTATCGTAAGCCATAAGCCAGGGACTTTCCTGGTGGCTGTGGCTAGACTGAGGTGGGTGCAGGCAGCACATCTCACACACACACACCACACATGCATACACACATGTGCATACATACATACATGTACACAGACCTCATATATACACACACACATACATGTACACACACATATATACATACATGTAAACACACATGAATGTGCACACATATACATACATGTACCCACATGCATGTACACACACATGTATACATACATGTACACACACATGCATGAACACACATGCATATACACACAGATTCATGTACACACATACATGTGCAAACACACACACATATACACACAGTATAATGTTCCCACACACGCAAGCACCCACATACACACATGCACACACTAACATATACATGCACACAAACATGCATACGCACACACAGTATAATGACCCCACACATACATACACACACAAAAGTATGTACATACATACACATGTGCATACACATGCAGATGCACATATTCATGCATGCGCATGCACATACACACAAATAGGCATATACACATTCACATACACACATTTGCATTCATACACACCCACATACATGCTTATACATTCACACACATTCAGGCAAATTCAGGCACATACACACATGCGCATACACACATTTGCACATGCACATGGACACATGTGCATACACACATATGCATACACACATGTATATGTGCATACACATATGCACATAAACACACATGTGCATACATGTGCATACACACATATGCATACATATACATAAACATACATACACACACATACATGCACACATGTGCATACATGCACACATATGCATACACACACTTGTACACATACTCACACATGCACACACAAATCTGCATATACACAGTATAATGTCCCCATACATACACATATACACACGCAAGCACGCAAATACCATGTGCATACACAAGCAGATGCACACACATGCATGCACATGTATATGCACACACATAAACTCATATACACACATGCACATACACACATATGTATGCACATACACACACATGTACATACAAACAATCAAGTATACACATACTTATACACACCCATGCACATACACACATACATGTGCATATACACACATGTACACACATGTGCATTCACATACACCCACATACATGCATACATGCCCTTACATACATGGATGTGCATGCACATACATATACACATACATGAATGCATATACAAAAAAGCATGCATACACAAATGCCCATAAACACACGTAGGAACACACATACACATGCACATACACACAAACACTCAAACACACATGCATGTGATTACACACATGCACATACATGCGCATATACATTCACATACACACACATGCACATTTGCACACACCCACATACATGCATAAATGTGCATTCATCCACATTCATCTAGACACATGCACACATGCACATATACACATTTGCATACATATACAAGCCCATAATTGCACACATACACATACACGTGCTTGCACACATACAGACATATACTTACACATGCACTCACATACACATGCAACCACCATCTTTGGAAACTCAGGTATACAAAGATGGTGGCCGAGTGACACATCACCCCACCCCTCTGCAAGATTACAGGATTACATCGGAGGGGTACTTGGTGGGAGCTAATGAAATGGACAACGAGGCGTCTCTGTCTATTTTGTATGTAATAAAAGATTTCTCAGGGTGTGGTGTTTTTTTTCTCTTTACTGATATTATTGCTAATGGCTGCCTGTCATACTGACGGCTGACATTAGCAATACGGCTTGATATCAGCTGCCAGAAAAGCTGACATCAACCACTTTATTACCCAGTCTGCCACCGCTACACAGCAGCTGGAAGAGCGAGGTAACCTCCAGTTTTGGCATCTCTCATGGAGGCGCCAATTTTGGGGCATCTGCTGGCTGCAATTTTCAGCGTGGGGCCCAGAGCACTTGGGCCTTACCACGCTAAGAATTCCAGCCCTCACCTGTCTGGGTGAGCTTGGCTGGCAACAGAAAATACAGCGAAGCCGATGCCAATTTTTTTTTAGTTATTTATTTAAATAACTAAAGAAAACAGGACTTCCTTGTATTTTTCATTGCCAGTAAAGGTAACACCAATCAGCAAGGGTTGGCAGCCAGTAGCTGCTTGGTTTACCTGTGCTGGCAATAGAAAATACAGCGAAGCCCTACAAATTTTTTACAAGGAAATTAAACTCTTTATTATTAAAAAAACACAGAATCATGTTTTTAACTAAAAATACATTTATTTACAAAAGCATGGTGGGGTGGGGATGAGACACAGGGGGGAGACAGCCGTTGCCCACAGCGCCACAGAGCTGCCCCCATCATGATGTCACTGTCCTCCCAATGCGATTGCATTGGGCCCACAACTACTAATTAATAATTAATAATGTTATATATGCACTAAAGAGCTAGAAAAGTGTTCAGTAGAGTTTTAGAATTTATTAAGGTATTTTACATGGGTTACATTTCTATGGGAAAAATCCTATTTTGTTGAAAATATTTTTTAAAAACTTCTGAATTCATATTTAACAAAAAATTATTAACTTTAGTGTAGAACACTTATTTAGCAAAGAAAAAATATAGGGCCTGCATACAGTGGCCTAACTTGAAGCTCATGGGCCCCGATGATAAAGCTCTAACAGGGTCCCCAATTATTGCAAATCTTTAATAGCAATAGTCTCTTTTTATAGGCCAAAGAGACTTTTGGGGCTCCCTAGGCTCCAAGACCTGGGTGGAATAACAACCCCTGCACCTGTTGAAGTTACAGCCCTGTCTGAGTAACTTTAATATTAAATTAATGTGCTTGTTCACAAATTCACTATATGACCAATTTACAGACACACATGTACACTGTGCTACAGCACAATACGATTAATGAATACATCAATTTCTATATTGCTGTAAACATTAAAATATAAGGTACTTAGTTAGCGTTTTTCCATCATAGAGAGCAAAAGCCTTTCAATCATGTCGTGGTGCACTTAAATATGGATGATCCTATCACTTATATCCTATCTCTCCATGTGCTAAACTAGGCATTATCTGAATTGGGAGTGAAAACTGAACAAGGCATAGATCACACTTAAAACCTTGTGTGATAAAAACATTAGAGGATTTCGCTGAGTGAGTCCTATTTTATGTTTTCTTTAGAGCATATTAGAATTAGAAAGGGTGGCAGAAGCTACATTAAAGGGAACCTGACGGGTTCCCAATGTCCTCCAACCCAGCAGTATTTATATATTTATATGTACACTTGGAGAAAAAGATTGCTCGGCACTATTGTGTGACCTCTACCTGTTACACGGACTGGTTCGGTCCTACCTAGAGCACCTTAATGGTACCTTTACACGCCGCCACAACAGGATGGATACCAACGGCTACTTCACGTGCATGAGCACGCCCGAACGGTTACCAACGGGAAACGCACCCTCTTTACACGCCGCCACAAGGTGCGCTACGCTACGCTACATCTACAGCTAGCTACATCGCCGGGTGTCGCAAGTAGCCGTCTGTAGCTCAGCGTACCTCATTTACACACCGCAATAACAAGCTAATATGGGCGGACCTGGTGCAGCAGGGACAGCACATAGGCGTGCCACAATTGTGGATTACAAGACGTCCGTACGCTGATAGGGCAAAGCAAGAAACCCATGATTGGCCCGGCATCGCAGGAGGCTGATTAATACATGACGCCCGAGCAATTGCGTAGTGTGACTGGTCAGCTTCTTTAATATGCCGCCCTGTGCAGCGACAACCAATCGCAACGAAGGAGCTTCCTCCAATGATCGCTGAAGGGGCGTGGTATCCCGGAGCCTGGGTCACGCCTTAGCTACATTGCAGCTACATTGCCGGGTGTCCAGAGTTCCCTTCTGTAGCTTCTTTACACGCCGATACAGCTCGCTACAATCGGCGATGTAGCCATATGTTTATGGGCAGTGCACGGATACAGAGGTATCTGTAGCCGGCTGTGTCGTCCCGTCTTCAGACGCCGCTACTACGGGCGATATTGGCGCGACAAGCTACATTTGTAGCCTGTAGCGGGTTGTATGCGTCCTGTTGTGGTGGCGTGTAAAGGTACCATAAGGGTGGCACCTGACCACCGGTGTTGCACAGTCATTAAGATTTGCTGATAAACCTGTGCAAGAAAGATAAAAGACGGCACTCACCGGTTTTTAGTTGCTCTGTTTTAATTCCTTTTCAGGTTACACCATAATCTACAAACCGGTGAGTGCCGTCATTTTTCTTTCCTGCACAAATTTATATATTTATTACTAACAACCCTGCATGCTTAACCATCCCTTTATATTTTAACAACTAGTCACATGTTTTAAAAAAAGTCTATACAAACCGTATTTTTAATACGCTAATTAGGGTTTGACTAGTCAACAGGGCGTTGGTTTCCCCAGCTAGTTGGCCTTCTCAGCATGGATTTTTCAGTAGCAAGACGAGTAAAGCTTAGTCATAACACAGCGCAAAAATAAATATTACAGATACTTAAAATATTTGAATTCCGTTAGACTCAAATTAAAGTCCAATATAGAGGAGCTATGGTCTTTCTTAAGAGTTTGTTAGACACTTGAAAAAATCTAAGCAAGTTATTTAGTAATATTTCTAACAATTGGATATTGAAAAATCAATTTTTCTTCCGATTTTTTTTCAAAATTTATTCTACAATATAACAATATTTAATTTTCAGATACGGTATATCCACCATTTTCTAACAATTACTGAGTCTTTGTTTACGCACAGAATATCTTAAGTATTCTGTTCATTTACACAAAACCACAGTACAGTATATACAACGTGGTTTGTAATCACCTCGGGAGAATATATTATGGCGGCTACAAGAGTATCAATTAGAAAACGAGGTAAACTCAGTTTAAATTAAAGTAAAACCCTTTAAACAAATGCTGTTTAATGTAATAGACTTTTTTGTTTACATGCTCCAAATTAGGATTTTAATTAAGTCTTCATTGGCATCATCAAATGTATCCTATAAATTGCATAACAACTTAATTACAATAGAAGATTAAAGCTCGGAAAATGAATTTGTACTAGCTCAGAAACAGTTATGTTCAGTATGAAGCTTTATCATGTCACTGTACGTGCTTCTTTATGTATCAAATACATATACTGTAAAGAATGTAATAAATTGGCAAATTATTGTATTATTGTATAGATTTGTGAATTAATATCTTTCCTGTCATTCCTTTTCAACATCAAATAGGAATACATCATCATGGCCAAAAGTGTTGGCACCATTGAAATTGTTCCAGAAAATGAAATTGTTCCTGGAAAATGATTGCAATTACACGTTTGTAGGCGGCCGTCACACGCTGCAATATTGCGAACGATATCGTTTAAGCGATCTGCTTTTCGATCGCTTAAGCGATATCGTTTGTGCATCGCTGCGTGCAATCAAGCGATTTTACAATGATCGTGACATCGCAGATATGAGAGCTCATATCAAGCGATCATCGCTTGTTCAATCTGCTTCATCGTGGTGTGTGATACCACGATGAACGATCTCCCAGCGGCAGAGCCTATACTGGGAGATGGTATCTATGGTAAACGTCGGGTTACTAAGCGCCGCGCGGCGCCTAGTAACCCGATGTGTACCATAGTTACCAGCGATCTCGCTGGCCCACATCGCTGGTGAGTCTGCGCGTGCACGTGATCGCTTACAATATCGCTCACGATATTGTAGCGTGTGACGGCCACCTTATACACATATTTATTTCCTTTGTGTGTATTAGGAAAGCACAAAGAAAATAGGGGAAAAAAAGACAAATTGGACATAATTTCACATAATAGGTCAGAAATGGGCTGGACAAAAATGTTGGCACCTTTACAAAATCGTGGGTAACCAACTTTATTTCAAGCATGTGATGTTCATTCAAAGTCACCTTAGCAAGTAATTGGTGGGGGCAATATGAAAATCACACCTGAAACCAGATAAAAAAAGGGAGAAGTTGACTCAATCTTTGCATCTTGTGTGTTATGCATGTACACTGACGAGCAAAAGGACATCTATGTATTGAAGTTTTGATTTTGAGGCTTCATTTCTCACTATCCAATATAGCATTAAGCTTGAGACTACCTTTATTTTTAAGCAATCATCTTGGATATTTCATATATAAATTTGACTTGCAACTACTTAGTATATGATTAATTATGCAGATTATTGTCATGTGACTGTGTTGTTTCTGTTTTGCTCCTAAAAATCTAAATGTAAATTTTTTGTATTCATTTGTTAGTTTTGTTCCGGAACATTAATGGTCCTGGCCACCAATTCGGCTCATCCAACAACCATTTACTTTATGGATCTTCAGTAACAAATTCACACGTGCGAAAGCGAAAACAAAACTTTTAGTACGTTTCAGCCACAGTTCTAGTTCCCACATCGGGTTGTTCCCATCCTTTCTGGACCTGTGAGCCCCAGCACAACCAAGTACAGTCTATGACCATCACGCTCCTGATTCAGCAGTTAAATGTCTTTTCTCCTTGTGGATGAGGGGATACAGGGGTCTAATATAGGAAATTGGATTATACACTGGAGCTAGTCTCTGAGGGTACAAAATATAGAGTGTGTTGCTGCTAAAAGGCTGCGAGGGGAATACTGTGTTATACAGGGGTCTGATTACTAAGACGAGAATAGAGCCTCATGCTTCCATTTACACGCCTCTTCTCTTCATGGAGAATGGGGTAGGAGATTTGCTAGTAGTGTCAGAAAAGAGCCTTTCACTCACAGATGTTTAAGGAGGGCCCACCTGAGAAAGCCTACTTCAATCATGTACTAGTCCATTCTGAGCTGTTAGGCTTCGTGCTATGTTACTAACATCATGTCCTGTGGTCCCTCTCTGTTTGAAGCCATTTTGTAGGACGATTGGTCTCTAGCTTTGACGATGCCTATCAGTTTGTGTCTCGGTTAACACTCTAGGGTTAGCAGCCGAGAGTCAGCCACTGCATGCAGATTTGACTACCTCCCTAACTATAAGTCCATTCTTGTCACATGCTGGGCCCTATCTGAAGTCCTGTAGGAAACTGTCACTTTCCCTAGAGACTAATCTTTCCCATTGTGGGCTAAGCCCAACTTTCAAGTATTATTTGATCTGTAGTCTAGCGAACCTTACATAAAAGTGCTATACATTAGGCATGAAAACAGTATAACTCATTACATTACATCACAGTTTACGGTACATCACATTACTACATTATTGTACATTAGACATTACAGTACTTCCCAATTCACATGTCGATACAATAGTGCAATTGGTGTCTTCAGGGATGAACGCGATGGCAAATGTTCTCCCTACATGTGTCAGCTCAAACTATCCATCAATATTTGAAAGAAATGTGAAACTATGGCAGGAGACAAAGGAGGAGCCCACTGTTGACCTAGATACATTAAAATGCTAGACTGCATTTGCCAAAATGCTTGTGAGTAAGCCAAAATTCTCTGGTAATGCATCTTGTGGACAGATGAGACGAAGATAGAGCTTTTTGGTAAATTACATGATACCACTGTTTACTAGAGACGTACCTTTTGAATTTCGAGTTCGGCTAGAGTCGTAGTACAGGCATATGTTAGAATACATGGGCGAACAGTTCGCTGAACCTCTGAACCCCATTTAAATCAATGGGAGGAAAAAACAAGGGCCTGGGAAGCACCTTCAAAAGGGCTCAAAAGCTGCCAAACACCACTCAAACCATTGCACAGTTGCGGCCTGCTGTTTCGGCGCAGACATTATCTTCCTACACAATTACTTAACAATCTTCAGCGCTGCAGTCACCATGCTTTTGGGCCCACTCATGAACCTCAGAAATATTCACTGCCTTCCCCAGTCCTGATTATTTTAAAGACAGAGATAGCCCCACCCACCCCAAACTGATGTCGATTTCTGTAAAAATAATTGAAAAATTGAAAAAATTGTCATGGGGACCCCCTACAATTTTGTTAACAGCCAATATAAAGCCACCAGATGTGGTCTTCTGGCTGCAGCTGTCTATTGTCCCCCAGCTGGTGAAGAAATATAGGGGGTACCCCATGGCTTTTTTTCTATTTGTTCTTTAAATTAGTTTTTTAAAGCAAAATATGAGGCTAAAGCACCCTTTAGTTCAACATAAAAGGAACTAAAGATGCAAATTTAAAATATACATTGGTGTGGGATATTATATAGCTGTTTGACATCTATCTACAGTACATGTAAATCTACATCTGTAAATGTATCTATTTTGTCCATCAATCTATAAATCTATCCCTACTTTACATCTATCTATCTATCTAAATAGAAAAATTCTTTGAGCAGCGATTCTTATTAGCAAAAATGCTAGGTGCTAAATCAGTCTTGGGATGGGAATCAGCCACCACACACAGACTATATCCTTACAAAATGAAGACTGCAGCACTCAAAATTGGGATGTTTCAGCCTTTAACCTCCCTGGCGGTCTGTTTAGGTCTTGAATTTTTTGCTAAAAGCGGGCTACCCGCGTTCGCGGCAGATGCGGTAAAAAAACCGCATCTGCCGCACTTGCCGCATAGCTGCCGCACTTGCGCCGCACTTGCGGCGCGGTTGCGGTAATCTGCATAGGAACCAACCACCTCGGATGACCCTCATACACTGTTAATATGTGCCCCTGCAGCCTAGTAAACCATTAGCAGCACTGTTTTTGTGTGTAAAGTGGCTGCAGTAGAAGTGAGATAATGATTTTATACACTTACATGCCTGCGTACTTGAGGGCGTCTCCCTGTGTGTGCTGGCACTTGTGGGCTGTGCTCATCATGTCTGCTCTCCCCCTCCCTTATGCACGCCCCCTCTCAGCCTGCTATAGTGATGTGAGGCTGATTGCGTCATAAAGGGGCGGGGCTAAATCGTGGCATCCCGGTAGCCCCGCCCCTTTATGACGCAATCAGCCTCACATCACTATAGCAGGCTGAGAGGGGGCGTGCATAAGGGAGGGGAGAGCAGGCATGACGAGCACAGCTCACAAGTGCCAGCACACACAGGGAGACGCCCTCAAGTACGCAGGCATGTAAGTGTATAAAATCATTATCTCACTTCTACTGCAGCCACTTTACACACAAAAACAGTGCTGCTAATGGTTTACTAGGCTGCAGGGGCACATATTAACAGTGTATGAGGGTCATCCGAGGTGGTTGGTTCCTATGCAGATTACCGCAACCGCGCCGCAACCGCGCCGCAAGTGCGGCGCAAGTGCGGCAGCTATGCGGCAAGTGCGGCAGATGCGGTTTTTTTACCGCATCTGCCGCGAACGCGGGTAAGCCCGAGCCTGACTCGGGGTTAACGCTTCTGGTAGTGAATGTTAACCCCGAGTCAGGCTCGGGAATAACGCTAGGAAGGTTAATGGCCTACAGGCAAATTATAGCGATGTTTCGGTCAGCTTGTGACCTTCTTCCAGGCTGGAAGAAGGTCACAAGCTGACTGAAACGTCGCTATAACTTGTCTGTAGGCCATTAAAGGCTGAAACATCCCAATTTTGAGTGCTGCAGTCTTCATTTTGTAAGTATCTATCCATCTATCTATCTATCTATCTATCTATCTATCTATCTATCTGTCTGTCTGTCTGTCTATCTATCTAGTAAAAAAAATGAGCAGCATAGAGCTTATGCGTGGGTGCTAGCTACAAATCCTTTTCCTTTCAAGGCTTCCAGTATATGCAAAAATAAAGTTGCAGCACTCCATTCCTTTTTTAGGTGAAAAATGGTTCCTTTATTTTGATAACACAGCATGGGCACTGTGACGTTTCGGATCTGCAAACCCTTCTTCCAGCTGGATACTAACTGATATGTTAGTAATCGAGGTGCCTTGTAGTTTGGTGGTGTCGGAGGACCTAAGTGCCATTCACAAGTCATATACTGATAAACAACTGCCATCACTGTGTATACTACTACATGACTACAATATTAGGGAATTTTCAACTATTGTTGAAAACTAGCAATTAGCTTTCTATTCATAACTGACTTTTGTAGCCTTGATCTTTACTAGCCTAAAAATAACATATAAAACTACATATATTTTAATATATTATGTTATGTGTTTAATACAAATATTTTTTTGTACTGCATATTGTTTACATTGAATAATGTTTTCATAAAGTGCTATAATTACTTTGCAGAACACTGTATTTCTTTCCAGCTTAGTAAAGCACTACATTAGTCATGCTGGATTTATATATACTTATAACGAAAATAACATTTTTACTAAACCTAATTACAGTCATGGACAAAAGTGTTTGCACCCTTGAAATTGTTTCAGAAAATGAAGTATTTAATTCAGAAAATTATTTCAATTAATTGTTTTGTCATATACATGTTTATTTCCTTCGTGTGTATTGGAGCAACAAAAAAAAACTCTGAAAAAGAGATAAATTGGGCATAATTTCACACCAGAAAAATGGGCCAGACAAAATTGTTGGCAACTCTCCAAAATTGTGGGTAAACAACTTGGTTTCAAGCAGGTGATGGTCATTCAAACTTAGTTGTGGCAAGTTACTGGTGTGGGCAATATGAAACTAAGGGTGCCGTCACACCTGGCGACGGCACCGCCAATGTATTAGGCAATGTAGGGGTGTGGCCAATCGGTGCCAATATTGCCCCTGCGTCCCTAATGTAAAGGGGCGATGTCGGCGCCTCTGAGTGCTCGCCTGGTTTCACATCAGTGTAAACGGCCACCAGTGACCTGACAGGCGATGGGAGCCACAGGCTCCCATTGTACTGCATCGCTGCTGGGGTTTTGAGACACCCCGGTGGCGAAGCCGCCTGTCAGCTCGCCGGGGCATCGCCGGAGGTGTCTCCCCGTGTAAACGGGGGCAGCGACACTGGCAGGGCCCAAAAAATGTGCACGCTCCCGCCAGTCGCCACCGACATCTCCGGAGCCGTCGCCAGGTGTGACGGCACCCTAACACGTGAACCAGAAAATTTGACTCAAGCTTTGCTTTGGGTGTCTTTGTGTGCCATACTAAACATTGTGAATGTAAAAAGGAGAAAAATGTCTGAAAACTTGAGAACCAAAGTTGTTGGAAAGTACGAACAATCTCAAGGTTACAAGTCCATCTCCAGATATTGATGCTTGTTTGTCCATGGTGCACAAGATAATCCAGAGGTTTACAACCTATGGCACTGTATCTAATCTCCCTGGACATGGCCGGCAGAGAAAAATTGAGGAAAAGTTACATCACATGATAGTCAGAATGGTTGATAAGTAGCCTCTAATCAAATTCCAAAAAAATTAAAGCTGCCCTGTAGGCTCAGGGTGCGACAGTGTGAACATAAGTTATTTGCTGACAATTAATGAAATGACCCACTAGTAGTAGACCCAGGAGAATCCCACTGCTGACACAGATACATAAAAAAAGCTACCGTAAACTGCAGTTAACTAAAATGTATATGAGGAAAGCAAACCTTTGAATTTTCTGTTTTGTGGAGGGATAAAAATAAGATCTTTTTTGTAAAGCACATTATTCTTATGTTTACCAATAATGGAATGAGACCTACAAGGAAAAGAACACAGAATCAAATATGATGGAAATTCAAAGATGTTTTGGAATTATGTTGCTGCTTTTGGAAATGGTACCTTGACTATATGCAAGGCATCATAAAATCTGAAGATTGAGCCAAAGGATTTCAGTTTGCAAATGTAATGCTTAGTTTCAGACAGCTAGGTCAAGCGTCTTCCTTTAGGACAAAGACCCCAAACATAGTTTAACAACAAAGCAAAGCATTCTGAAGTGACCAGCAAAGACTCTGGATGTAAATCCCATTGTACACCTGTGCAGAGATCTTAAAATTGCTTTTAGGAGATGGCACCTTTCAAATATTAGAGACAGAGTAGTTTGCAAAAGAAGAGTAGTCCAAAATTCCATTTGGGAGGTGTAATAAGTTTGTTGAAGGTTATAGGAAGTGATTGATTGCAGTTATTTATTCCAAAGGATGTGCAGCCCATTTTAAGGGTAAGGGTGCCAATACCTTTGCCTGGCCCATTTTGGGGATTTTGTGTGAAATATGTACAATTTTCCTTTTTGATCTATTTGTTTGTGTTGTTACAATACACACACAGAAATAAACATTTGTATAAGAAAATATGTAACTGCAATAATTTTCTGGAAATAATAATTCATTTTCTGGAACAATTTCAAGGGAGCCAATATTTTTGGCCATGCCTGTATATAATATATATACATGTAAATTCATGGTAAAAATGTTTGCTACCTACTTAAATATTGATTTCAACAAGTTTGTGGAATCAGTGTTTTTAGAAATTTTAGTCACATGTTTTTAAAATTACTGAAGTACAATTCTAAGCATTTCAGAAGTTTTTACATAGAAGTGTGGCTCCCACTTTTTGACCTTTCATTTTGTTTATATATTTTTCCATGGGCCGGTGTCTGAACAGTTGGTCCGAGGTTATGCTCTACCCCATCTATATTTCAGTTAGGCTAGGGACACATTTAAGACCTTGCATCCTTTGGAAGGATGCGTTAAAGGATGCTGTTTTTTACTTTTGCAATTTTTACGGCATTTTTTTCATTTGTAGCGCTAGCGTTAACACCTGCGTTAAAGCATGGTACATATATGTACTGTGCGTTAACGTGTTTCCCATAGACTCCAATGCTAAGAAAACTCTAGCGTTTTTGCAAACGCCCCCAAAAACGCTGCTTACCGTGTTTTTTGGTGCTTTTGAAAAATGCTTAACGTCAAACGCATTGCACTTTTGCAATGCGTTTTTTATAATGGAGCCTACGGATGCGTTAACGCTAGTGTTTTTTAACATTTCAACATGGAAAAAATGTTAGCTTTTAGCGCATCCATGGTGCTAATGTTGGCCCTAGCGTCATTTTTTTAAAATTTATTTTAGCATTTTTACTAGCCACAGAGTGACTGTGTACCTAAACTTTGCACTTATACTAACGTATGATCTGGTTCATTTCTTGGGTTTCATATTTCAATATATTCAACCTGGACTTATTAACTGTATGCAATGCATTGGCTCGTATAGCAAAAAATATTTATTACATTGTGTGGTATGTGTATTTTATAGATTTTTCTTTGCTTTGTGAAACCTATTTTTTCAAGGAAAAGGAAATATTTAGCATAAGGCAGAGCTATCACACCATCCCCTCAAACATGTACTGGAATTTTTGTATATTTTATTCTTGGATGAGTGTGTTACTTTAGCATTGATCATTTAAAAAGGTATATCAAACATACAGGCAGCTTAAACGTCCAAGAGGTCATCCTTTATGACCTTCCTTTCCCTCCCCCTTTCCTTCCTCACTCCCTCTTTTTTCACTACGCTCTCTTCCCTCCTTCTTGTACTTAATTCTTAAATAATAAGAACATGTTATAAGATTTGGGCAATATTTTCTTTTTAGTTAGTTGCAGAGTTGATTAACTCACGGTTTGCACTTTCAAGGTCATACCTTATCATTTTATTATTGGACAAAAATCAAAATATCACCAATAGTTTTGTAGGGGCCTTGATTGTGAAATGTGTCCTAATATAACTGTATATGAGAATTCTCTGCCATGCTTTAATTCTTCATTGTATACACCTTGTTCGAATTTCTCTGTTTTGTGAATAAAAGATTTTTGAAAAAAAAGCATACAGGCAGAAAATGTATGAAAAGGACCTCACTCCTCAAATGTCTGGTCCATAGAACTCTCTTGATTCACAAATAAAGTCTCATTTTAGAATGTAGAAGAAAACTGACCATAGACAACAATTACAATAACATCACTTTTACCAGATTTTTCAATCAGAATCGTTTTATATTTACATACAATAAATTACACAATAGGTACGACAAACCTAGTCGAAATTAAATGTGACTTGTTAAAGACATTATTCTTGTAAATGTATCATCTGCTTTCAAAGGACATTCTCATATTTCTATCTAAAACAACAGTTAAAAGATCGTCTTCAGAATGTCAATGTATGCAGGGTAAAATTGGCTCAACAGTTCAATAAAATTCAACACTGAACTCATCAAAATGTTCTATGGCAACTATAAATTAAATGTACAGTAAAATCCGGGACCTCTAGGGTTACAAAAATTCTAGATGTCGATATAGAATAAAATTAAAAATAAAAGTTAGGTTTTTCAGTAATCATTTTTCTATGATTCTCTGTCCATTACTGTCATCATTCGCAGGCTCATTTGTAAGAAATGGTGCATTGCTAAACACAGGACAATATTTTCATTTGAATAAGGATCTACTAGAAAGCTATCATCAGATTTCAGGGTTCCAAACTACTCACAGTATGAATCAGAGACAAGTTCTTTCATTCTAAATATCCATGTTTACTCTGAAATATTGGGTAATTTTAGAGAAAAACATACATGAAAGTATGGCAAGTCAGGAGGTAACTTGTTCAAAAAGAAAGAACCCTTCTGGCCTTTTCGAGTCTGGTCCACGTAAACTAACAGCTATGTTTCAATGTATTTGTATTGCGAGAGACCTCTCAGGTTGCCTGAGCTGGAAACAAGTCAGTTGGGATCTGCTTCTTGGACTGGTCAACTCATCACTGGTTTTGCTTATCTCAAAAGCACCACAGTGTTCCACATTAACCGCAAATGTTCAGAATGCAGGAGCCTTTCTCCATTTCATACTTTACATGGTTCAGGCAGCTTGAAGCAGCTGACAGATTCTCTTTATATGTTCTTAAGACAAGAATTGAGAAACAACTAACATTAAAGATCGACTGATGACTCCTCTATGTGAAACGTGCTAGCTAGAAAAAAAAAACTTAGACAAAGGCAAATCTCCTGCACACTAACACTAAGTAAATGTGAAGGAGCATACTGGATAATGAATGCAATGGCAAGGCTATGTGTAAAGCTAATTCAAGTGTGAATGGGGCAAGAAAGCATAGCAAACACTGATTCGAGATGCAGAGAAAAAAATGAGAACTTAGCTGATGCACTGGCCATGGCATGAGAGCCCGATAACCAACGTCAAGGTGTCTTATCGGCTCCTAAACTTGTGCCTCTGCCTGTGGCAGGAATTGAGAAACAAGACATTAGTCTATGGGAAGTCAAGTAGCCACTATATATTAATATTTGAGTCCCTTTGTAAAATCTTTTTTGTTTTAGTAGCAGTATTATGTAATATATGAAGTATTTGTTAAATGGGTACTCCCAGCTCCAACATTCTATCTCAATATGTAGTAGGTGTAATAATAATAATATTAGCAAATCCCTCCAATTAGAAATGTAGTACCGTTCTTTGATAACCTACCGGATTTTTTTGGATTGTAAAATTCACTTTTGTTTCCCCCAAATTGGTGGGAAGACGGGGGTGGTCCGAAAAAAAAAATAAACATACCGAAGAGGGGATGCGGGGCAGTGGTGGTGATGAGGTGCAGGAGGTGGGGTCCACGGGTGGACGGAGGGTGGGTGCATAGCTTCGGGCCTGGTGTTGTGGGGGTATGTGGTGCACATTGGGGGCCGACATTTTCTATGTGTCTGCATTGCATTTTCAAACTGCAACTGGACACTAGGGGTTGAGACTTCAAGAAAATGGTTGTGGATCTCCATCCATCTTCATCTCCATGGGGTGCCATGTACCAAGATTGGGAGGCTATGGTGGGTTCAGGATGGGGTGCCATGTACTAGGATGGAGGGAGCTATGTTGGGTCCAGAAGGGGAACCATATATACCAGGATGGGGCTCAGGAAGGGGGGCATACATACTGATTGTAAGATGGATACTGGCATTATAAGATGGACCTCATTTAGCAATAACATTTTTTTTTCTTTTCCTTCACTAAATTTGGGGTGCATCTTATAATCCAGTGCTTCCTATAAAGTGATATATATGGTATGTCTCTTACCTCACATGCAGGACACTACAGTAGCTTAGGTATCCATGGTTATGACTATTAGCCACTGTCACTATGTGCTTGTTTGTAACCATGGATACGTAAGCTACTGCAATGTTCTGCACATGAGGTAAGAGACATGGCTAATCTGGAGAACTATACTATATTACTAATTAGAGGTGTTTTCTACTATTATTATTATTATTATTATTATTATTATTACACCTACTACTTATTGGGATGGGAATACCCCTTTAAGTCTGTCTTCCAGTTAAGTTGTAAGAAATGTATACAATAGCCTTGTCTACCTTTATCATACTCCATAAAAAAATCCAGATCCTGATTAAATAAGTTTGATTTTTAAGCGTACATTCTATTTCTATGTACTATGTATTTTTGTTTCATGATCAGCAGAGCTGTAACTGGTCTTAGTACTTTTATTTAAGTTTGTACAACACCTTTTTATATATATAATGAACGTAATACTTGCACTTCACCTTGCCTCCTCTTCTAGATATCACCTATCTCAGCCTTCTATTATGCTTAAGAAAAGCAAATCAGTAATTCATACAAATATACCTAGAATTAAGCTGTGAAGACAATAATTGACATTTATGACATGTCTTGTTATTGTGGCTTTTTTGGTTTCAGCAACTTAATACTGATGGGAAATCTCAGAGAGGACACAAGCTCTGCCTCTAACAAAAAGGTAAAGCTTTTCTTGACAAATGTGAAGCCTAATGATGTTATAAGAGAAATCCTGGGGTTGTAGCTTTTCATGCTGGTGATCCCTTTCCTCATGACACAGTCACGCATGAAGTGCTGGTTGTTGGTGGAGTATGCAATGTTATGATATGAATAAGGAAAGATATGATGAGTCATATTTGCAGTGAAATGTACTAAGCAACGTGACCTTTTACTTCAGCTATTTAGATATCTTATGTCTTTCTTTCAATGGAAATGACTTCTTAGTATATGACAATTATTAACCTTGCATTGTTACCCAGCCCTGTCTAATTTATATTTTAACCACCAAATTACTGTAAAAATGCAAATATTGGACTATACACAAAGCATAACTTTTAATTGTCAAATCACTACTTTGAATTTCTTTATTTTTGCATTCAAGTAGTTGTATGTTTGTGTTTTTGGATGGCATTTTGTCTACATATTTAGTCAAATCTCTGCAGTGAATGGATAGATATCAAATATTAAATTATTCCACATATCTTATCTTAATCAATAATCAGCCGTATAAAAGAAGAATGGCCCTCTGGCTAGTGGTGTCACTTTTTCTTTATTCTCCACTGGACAGAAGGGAACCCAGTTCAGCGACCATCAGGGCCATGGGCCCGGGCACAGGCCGCCTGTGAGTACCCCTTTAATTAACACCCGTCACTGGGTACCTCACGGCCCTCGGGTGGGTCACATCTTTATGCTAATGACAAACAACTATACATCTCATCTAGTGATGGGCGAATCCTAAATTACTCGGAATCGCTTGACTCTAGCGAGTCCGAGCCCGGGACTCACTACTCGTGAGTCTAGCGAGTCCATTGTTAATGAATGAGGAAGCGAGTAATAGCGAGTAGTGTGCGATTTACAAATCACAGATGTGTCTCGGAAGCTTCAGCCTGAAGCAATCCTAGTTTTGCCATTGATTTGCATTGGACTCGTTTACTGTGCAAGTAATCGCTGGGAAACTCGCACAGAAAAGAGTCCGGCTGTCTCCTCTGTGTGCTGGCTGCCGCAGCTCCAGGGTCCTAGAGCCCGCCTCTGCCTGATGTAGCAGAGCTGAGATTGTTCTCAGTCTGCTCATTCCCTGTGCATAGACATCTATATCTATGCACAGGGATGAGCAGAGAGGACATCGCGTTTTGGAGTGACTGCGTCAGACGGAAGAGGATTTTTTAATTAAAGATGGAGTCCCTAATGGCTTTTTTTTTTATTTCTAATAAAAATTTTTCTCTGTGTTGTGTTTTTTTAAAACAATTTAATAGAAATTCATGGCGGTCATGTCTAATATTGGCGTGACCGCCATAAATTTCGGGCTTAGGGCCAGCTGATAATACAAAGCTGGCCCTAACCTCTTTATTACCCAGCGTGCCACCGCCACCAGGGCCGCTGGAAGAGCGGGGTTCAGCGCCAGAGGATGGCGCTTCAATGAACGCGCCATCTTCTGGGGTGGCTGCGGCTGCAATTTGCAACAGGGGTGCCCAGAAAGCTTGGGAATCCCTGCGCTGCGGATTCGAGCCCCCAGCTGCTTAGCTGTACCTGGCTAGAAATAGAAATTGCGCGGAGCCCCACGCATTTTTTTTTTATTATTTCATGAAATTCATGAAATAATAAAAAAAAAGGGCTCCCCTATATTCTTGTGTCCAGAAATACGGCGAAGCCCATGTAATTTTTTTTCTGAAAAATCAATAAAACAATCCTAAAAAAGGGACTGCATCTTTATTAACCCCTCGCCCATGGTCCAGGGTTAATAAAGATGCAGTCCCTTTTATTTACATTGTTTTATGGATTTGTCAGAAAAAAATTTCATGTGGGCTTCGCCGTATTTCTGGAACCAGCCGGATCCAGCAGGCAGCGACGGGCTGCCCCCAACCCCCAGGTGCCTATTTGTACCTGGCCGGACACAAGAATATAGGGGAACCCTTTTTTTAATTATTTCATGAATTTCATGAAATAATAAAAAAAAATGTGTGGGGCTCCGCGCAATTTCTATGTCTAGCCAGGTACAGCTAAGCAGCTGGGGGCTGGAATCCGCAGCGCAGGCCATCCTCTGGCGCTGAACCCCGCTCTTCCAGCGGCCCTGGTGGCGGTGGTACGCTGGGTAATAAAGGGGTTAATACCAGCTTTGTTATACAAGCTGGTATTAAGCCCGAGATTCTTAATGTCAGGCCACGTTTGACCCAGCCACTAAGAATCTCCAATAAAGGGTTAAAAAAACACAACACAGGGAAAATTTTTTATTTGAAATAAAAAAAAAAGCCATTAGGGACTCCATCTTTAATTTAAAAAATCCTCTTCCGTCCGACGTAGTCCAAAACGCGATGTCCTCTCTGCTATATCCCCTGTGCATAGATATAGATGTCTATGCACAGGGAATGAGCAGACTGAGAACAGTCTCAGCACTGCTACATCATCTCTGTGAGCAGGCGGGCTCTAGGACCCTGGAGCTGCGGCAGCCTGCACAGAGAATACAGCTGGACTCGGCTCGCAAAGTAACAGCAGTTACTTTGCGAGTTTCCCTGCTATCACTGGCACAGCAGCCGAGTCTAATGCAAGACAATGGCAATCCTAGTTTTGTCAGCGTTTGCCATTGATTTGCATTGGACTCGTGCGAGCAAACGCTGGGAAACTCGCAGAGTACCGAGTCCTGCGAGTCCCTTACTACTCGCCGAGTAACGAGTCCTAGCGAGTAGATTCGCCCATCCCTAATCTCATCCCCTGACTTTACTCCAGCTCTAAAAAAGGACACCAATGACTGTCTAACCACAGTTCCAATATCATGTCTGCTCTTAATCTGAAACTCAACCTTTCCAAAACTAAAATTATTCTGCTCCCACCCTCCGCCCTCCACTAACCTCCCTAAATCTTACATCTTTCTCTCAGTGTGTGGCACCATGATAATGGCTAGGCAGCAGGCTCGCTGTCTGGGTGTTATGTTTGACTCTGATCTTTCCTTCACCCCATATATACAATCTCTCGCCCGCTCTTGCCACTTGCACCTTAAGAACATCTTTAGAATTCGTCCCTTTCTCACCTTGGAAACCACAAAAACCCTCACTGTGGCCCTGATTCACTCTTGCCTTGACTATTGTAATTCTCTTTTAATTGGCCTCCCCTTTCCAGTCCATTGTTAATGCAGCAGCCAGGATCACCTATCTGGCTAACCGTTAATCGGATGCTTCCACTCTATCACAGTCGTTGCACTGGCTGCCTATACACTATAGAATCAAATTCAAACTGCTTGTTCTCACCCACAAAGCTCTTCACAGTGCAGCACCTGCCTACCTCTCAATCCTCATCTCTGTCTATCACCCCACCTATTCTCCTTGCTCTGGGAGTGACTTTAGACTAACATAACACGCCCACTCCAGGGTTGGGGGGCACTCGGAATTGGGCCAGTTCTTTTGGTTCTTTTCAGGGAACATCCCTGGTGGTGTCAATTTAAATGCAGGAGTAGATGACCAGGGAAATGGGGGAAAAGGGGATTGCTGTGATGCCACCCATGGTGTGCAGCTATAAGAAGTCATCGCTGCTGCAGAACCTCTGGGGACGATGACCGGCAGCTAGGATGGTTTTGCTCCCCATGGGTAGAGCAGTGTCCCCAGGGCAGAAAGTAGGAAAGTTAGTTCATTTGTTGGCTGATGCTCATCAGGTCTAAGGCACCCAGGTCGCCTCTGCAGCCGATGGGTGCCGCAAAGAAAAGTCTCTCACACACTTGATGGAGTTCTGTATCTTTACTTCACAGTTCAAACTGGGCCACCAGGTGCTTTCCTCTGCCAGCCTCCGATCCAGCTGTTTCTCAAGAACTGGGACAGTGTCGTTGAGACCCCCATTGGTGTTCCTTTTTACTCTCTCTCTCTTTCTTTCTCTGCTGGTACTCTCAATGCCACTCACTCTCCTCGTCTGTCAGCACCTCCGTACACAGTGCCCGAATCAAGCAGCCACAGGTCTTTTCAGACACCGCTTCCTAGTACAGGACCTTAGTTCGGCTGCCTTCTCCGGGTGTGTGTCGGGTTTGCGGCCACAGTTCCTTGAGATCTGGTGGCCTCCATTTCAAGGATTTGGGCCTACAGCTGCCGCGTCATGTTCATAGCCGGTTCCATTTCTTCCACCAGCCCCTCTGTTCCTCTGCCAGACACAGGCGTATGGGGGGGATCTCTGTCTTCTGCCGTACCCCAAGGGCTCCTTCCTTCTTCTACAACTTTCCATCTGCTGTTTCCTACTCCTCTTCTTCCTCACTGAGACTAGACCCTCCCTCCTAGGTCTGCCCCCTCCTGGGGGCTCTACGTGTGTTGCAGGTGCGGGTCTCGACTTCACCATCCCGAACTCCAGAGAACAGGATCACTACTCTCCCACGTATGGAGGAATGCAGTACTCCTGGTGGCGGCCAGACCAGTGGGACGCCACAAACATCTGCATTAATCCGAACTCCAATACTTCTCCCAAGCTGCACCGATTCTCTGGATTCTTATTTTTTTATTTTCTTGGGGTTCTTGGTACGCACATTGGCCAATGTCTGTTTGCTCATCAGCCGCGACAAGGCGACCCCAGGTCTGATGAGTCCTAACGCTGACATCCCTGTCCTCCTTTTCCTCCCTATCCTGCTCTAAAGTGTTTTTTTGTTTTATCTATCTATCCATCTATCTATCTATCTACAGTGCCTACAAGTAGTATTCAACCCCCTGCAGATTTAGGTGGTTTGATAAGATGCAAATAAGTTAGAGCCTTCAAACTGCAAACGAGAGTAGGATTTATTAACAGAAGCATAAATCTTACAAACCAAAAAGTTATGTTGCTCAGTTGAATTTTAATAAATTTTAAACATAAAAGTGTGAATCAATTATTATTCAACCCCTCAAACCACCAGCATTCTGTTTGGTCCCCCTAAAGTATTAAGAAGTAGTTCAGGCACAAAGAACAATGAGCTTCACATGTGTGGATTAATTATCTCTTTTGCCAGCCTTTTCTGACTATTTAAGACCCTCCCCAAACTTGTAAACTGCACTCATACATGGTCAACATGGGAAAGACAAAGGAGCATTCCAAGGCCATCAGAGACAAGATCGTGGAGGGTCACAAGGCTGGCAAGGGGTACAAAACCCTTTCCAAGGAGTTGGGCCTACCTGTCTCCACTGTTGGGAGCATCATCCGGAAGTGGAAGGCTTATGGAACTACTGTTAGCCTTCCACGGCCTGGACAGCCTTTGAAAGTTTCCTCCCGTGCCGAGGCCAGGCTTGTCCGAAGAGTCAAGGCTAACCCAAGGACAACAAGGAAGGAGCTCCGGGAAGATCTCATTGCAGTGGGGACATTGGTTTCAGTCAATACCATAAGCCCGTAAGGTACCTTTACTTTCAAAGCGTCATGTCAAGGCTCGTCTACAGTTTGCTCATGATCACTTGGAGGACTCTGAGACAGACTGGTTCAAGGTTCTATGGTCTGATGAGACCAAGATCGAGATCTTTGGTGCCAACCACACACGTGACGTTTGGAGACTGGATGGCACTGCATACGACCCCAAAAATACCATCCCTACAGTCAAGCATGGTGGTGGCAGCATCATGCTGTGGGGCTGTTTCTCAGCCAAGGGGCCTGGCCATCTGGTCCGCATCCATGGGAAGATGGATAGCACGGCCTACCTGGAGATTTTGGCCAAGAACCTCCGCTCCTCCATCAAGGATCTTAAGATGGGTCGTAATTTCATCTTCCAACAAGACAACGACCCAAAGCACACAGCCAAGAAAACCAAGGCCTGGTTCAAGAGGGAAAAAATCAAGGTGATGGTGTGGCCTAGTCAGTCTCCTGACCTTAACCCAATTGAAAACTTGTGGAAGGAGCTCAAGATTAAAGTCCACATGAGACACCCAAAGAACCTAGATAACTTGGAGAAGATCTGCATGGAGTAGTGGGCCAAGATAACTCCAGAGACGTGTGCCGGCCTGATCAGGTCTTATAAAAGACGATTATTAGCTGTAATTGCAAACAAGGGTTATTCCACAAAATATTAAACCTAGGGGTTGAATAATAATTGACCCACACTTTTATGTTTAAAATTTATTAAAATTCAACTGAGCAACATAACTTTTTGGTTTGTAAGATTTATGCTTCTGTTAATAAATCCTACTCTCGTTTGCAGTTTGAAGGCTCTAACTTATTTGCATCTTATCAAACCACCTAAATCTGCAGGGGGTTGAATACTACTTGTAGGCACTGTATCTACTAAATAACCACCATTGCAAATAATATTTATTGGCAACATTACTAAACTTTCTGTTGTTTGCAATTAGACAATAGAGATGAGCGGTGTTCGAATCGAATTGTTCGCCAATCTCAAATCCGAGATGTTTTTGGCGATGTTCGAGTCGTTTGTCGAATTAGAGCAATTTGCTTAAAATTCGGCAGTTCGAGGTCATGTTCGATTTCAGTTTGATTTCAGTTCCTCAATGTATATACATACATTGCGGAACTGAAATGAAGTAAAATCAAGGGTTAAAAAATAAAAAAAAAATTGATACTCAACTCTCTAATCCATCCAGCAACGCTTCCAACACTGTCTACCTGTCGGAGATGTGATCCCGGCAGCGTTTCCCAGTGAAATGATGAGGTCTCGCGATAACTCGTCATGTGAATGGAAACCGCTGCCGAGATTATGACGTGACCGCAGGTCCTACAGGCCCTCACTAGTAGTGAATAGTACTGAGGATCTGAAGGACCTGCGGTGACGTCATAATCCCGGCAGCGGTTTCCGGTCACATGACGAGTTATCGCAAGAACTCGTCATGTGACCGCATGTCCTCACTACTATTCACTACTAGTGAGGACCTGGAGGACCTGCGGTGACGTCATAATCTTGGCAGCGGTTTCCGGTCACATGACGAGTTATCGCGAGAACTAATCATTTCACCGGGAAACGCTGCCGGGATCACATCTCCGACAGATAGGCAGTGCTGAAAGCGTCGCTGGATGGATTAGAGAGGTGAGTATCGATTCTTTTTATTTTTAACCCTTGATTTTACTTAATTTCACTTCCGCAATGTATGTATATACATTGCGGAACTGAAATTGACCACCACACTAGTGTTTTAGTGTGTTCTAGGGTGTTCGACGAACATTCGACGAACATTCCATGAACACACCTCCTATTCGATGAATCGAATCGAACTAGAACACTAGGATGGTGGCTCAACACTAAAGATGAGCGATGTTTGACTCAAATTGTTTGCCAATCTCAAATTCAAGTTGTTTTTGGTGGTGTTCGAGTCATTCGCCGAATTCGAACAATTTGGTTCAAATTCGGCAGTTCTAGAAGCTGTTCGATTTTGGTTCGAAAATGCGGCAGATGCAGTCAGAAAAGCGCATTTGCCGCATTTTCAGCCAAAATGAACAGCTATTAAGTAAAATAAAGTGTTAAAAAAAAATAAATGTATGCTCACCTGTCTGCGGTCCACCGATGGCTCCGGCAAGGTCATGTTGCTGATAGGACCTGTGGTGATGTCAGTTATCGCGGGGAACTCCGGTCACACTCCTATCAGCAAGAGCACATTGCCGCAAAGGTTAAAATAGACATTTTTATGTTTTGGACACTTTCTTTAAGTAAAAGAAAGTGTCCAAAATATAAATATGTCTATTTTAACCTTTCCAGCAAGGTCCTCTTGCTGATAGGAGTCCCGGAGTTCAAACCAGATTCTCCCGGATGTTATGGGGCGCCAGATTGCACCGGACCGGTACAATCCGGGAGAATCTGGTTTGATCCGGTTTTCTCTGTAGAACGCCTTCCTGCCGGGATTTTCAAATGAACAGCTGACTCAGGTCAGCTTTTCATTTGAAGTAGCAGTGCTGTGAGGTTGATGTGAGTTCATGCTTGCCTGCATGAACTCACATGAACTTTCCCACGCCAGGGTGCACAGCTCTGCTACATCTCTGGTGGAGGTTCTCTACCAGAGATGTAGCAGAGCTAAAGAAGAACCCTGGATTGGACTACGTTGGACGGAAGAGGATTTTTTTAAATAAAGATGGAGTCCCTATCTGTGTTTTTGTTTTTTTTTTCAAATAAAAATATTTTTTCTTGGTGCTGTGTTTTTATTTAAACAATTTAATAGAAATTCATGGGGGGGCATGTCTACTGTTGGCATGACCCCATGAATTTCGGGCTTAGGGCCAGCTGATAACAAAATAACAAAAGCTGATAACAAAGCTGGCCCTAACCCCTTTATTACCCAGTGAGCCACGGCACCAGGGCCCTGGAAGAGTTGGGTTCAGCGCCAGTACATGACGATTCAATGAACACCCCGTCTTCTGCCATTCGTAGTGGGGGGTGCCCAGAAAGCTTGGGCCTCCCTGTGCTGAAGACTCCAGCCCCCAGCTGCCTAGCTATACCTGGCTGGACATAGAAATCGGGCAGAGCCCCACACATTTTTTTTTTATTTCATGAAATTCATGAAATAATAAAAAATAAGGGCTTCCTGATATTTCTGTGTCCAGGCAGGTCCAAATAGTCAGCTGTGAGTTGGGGGCAGCCTGTTGTTGCCTGCTGTATCCGGCTGGCATACAAAAAGACGGCGAAGCCCACGTCAAAATTTTTCTGAAAAATCCATTAAACAATCCTATAAAAAAGGACTGCATCTATATTAACCCATCGACCATGGTCTTTCATTCATATTGTTTTTTGGATCTTTCAGAAAAAAACTTAATGTGGGCTTCGCCGTATTTTTTGTATCCAGCTGGATACAGCAGGCAGCAACGGGCTGCTACCAACCCCCAGGCACCTGTTTGTACCTGGCCGGACACAACAATATAGGGGAGCCCCTTTTTTGTTATTATTTCATGAGTTTCATGAAATAATAAGAAAAAATGCATGGGGCTCCGCGCTATTTCTATGTCCAGCCAGGTACAGCTAAGCAGCTGGGGCTGGAATCTGCAGCGCAGGGAGGCCCAAGCTTTCTAGGCACCCCCCGCTGCGAATTGCAGCCCGCAGCCGCCCCCAGAAGTGCATGTAATGAGATTAATAGCCGCACATGTCAAAATGGGGGCGTGGAGTTGGACACTAACTGTGTCGCAGGTATTCCGACGCTTCACTGAGTGAGGAAAACCTAAGGACGTCACTTTAGTTCAGGGAAGCGTGTCTGTAGGACACCACGTGCGTAGGTCATGATTTTGGCCTCCGAGGGCAACACGGTTAGTGTCCAACTCCACGCCCCATTTTGACATGTGCAGCTAATAATCTCATTACATGCACTTTATAAGGAGCGATCCCTAGACACTTTCACACTCCCTGAAGAATTGCCAGGAGTTGGCACGAAACATGTTGGGGTAAACCTGGAGCAGTACGGACCCTTCCTTTGCACTATTAATGGGTGAGTGCTTTTAACCAGATATTTGATGAACTTTCTGCTCTTCTATAAGTGGGTTAGGTCAGCATTCAGAGTGGTTGTATGTGGTGTTCCCTAATAACCCCTGCTGTTAGCTTCAAAAAAACTCCCTCAGAGAGAAGTTTCATGATTAAGGTCTGATTATTGTTGCTTCATCCATTATATGACTTTGCACTTAATGGGTCTGATCCTATTCTGGGTTGTTTTTCCATCCACAATTCTTTAATCCTTCAGCCTTATACTGAGGTTGTTTTGTGACTCCAATTGGTTTTTAATCACTGTGTATTTTTTGTGCAATAAAGTAATATTAATCTACATATTACTATAGGCTTGGTGAATTTTGTCCAATATTGGGTTTAATGAGCACCTCCTGGTGATCAAAATTGAAAAACTCTTTTCCTCTATGAAAGTTACCAGTCATGAGAGCAAGCAAGAAAGACGATACCTTGACTTGCTAGGGATTTGTTGATTTTATTGTTTGATTACATGTTGGTATTATAGAACAAGAGAGTGATCTAAAAAGTAAAGAGAAGAGATAATTGCCTTGCATAAACAAGGGAAGGGATGGAATAAGATAACAGAGGAGGCAGATTATCCAAAGCCCTTAATGGGATTTTGCACCACTAGGCCAACCTTTTCTGACTCCACATGTCTCCTCCAGATAAAATAAAAAAGTATGTACTTACCTCCTATGCTGGTATCATTCCAGCAGCATTGGTAATCACCATCCCAGGGATCACATGATATTGTGCAATCACTGCTGGCTTCTGTTCCCCCATTCTCAATCTAACTAGTTGATTAGCAGGAAGTCAATGACCAGCCGCAGCATAAACTTACTGTTGACTAACTCCTTATTCCAATGGCAGGGAGACAGAAGAAATTGATGGTGATTGTATGCAGTGCTTGAGTGATGTCACAATATCATGTAAGACTGGGGAACGAGATTACCCAGACTACTGGAATGGTGCCAGTATGGAATGTAAGTACAGATATTTTAGTTTTACCTGGAGAGACATGTTGAGGTTAAGTAGAGCTAGTAGTGAACAACCTCTTTAAAGTACTACAAAATATGTGCAGAAGCGTTTTGCACTAAGGCACGAAGTTATGTCTTAAACAATGAGGTACTTACAAAATGCCCAACCTCCAAGATGTACTTCTCTACTGACGGAAGGGGTGGGTAGGAGTTCAGCTCAGGGGGTGAAACATGAGTTGGCCTTTAACAAAGTAGTCATATGTACAACTATGGTTACACACCCTAATAATAGGTATTGGGGAACCTCAGCAGATTAAAGTGCTGTTACTGAAAAGCACTATACATAGATTAACACCAATATTACCACCATATGGTGACTGTATAGTGCAGGGGCGTACATAGAAATTATGAGACTCCCATAGCAGAAGTTCTAATTGCTCCTCTCATACCCCCACCAAAAAATACAGCAAAGTACTTAAAAAGTAATTCTCCTATTGAATCCCCTTTAATTGCAGTCTTAAAGTATGGTGCCAACAAAAATACCCCACAAACACTGTATAACACCCCCACAGTGAATTTCTCTGCAGTATCTTTCACACACAGTATGTTGACCTTACTGTATTCCCCATAATTTACTCCAACAGTCATGGTGACCCCCAACTGTGACCCCACACAGCTCTCCATACAGTATAATGACCTCACATCTCTTCACATTATATAAAGGCCTACAACACAGCCATCAAGTAGAACTCCATAAATTATAAAGGTTCCCACATAGCCCACCAAATATCATCATGGCCCTCACATACCCTTCTCTATAGTACAACCCCTAGTAAAAATTATGGAATTACCTGGCTCGGAGGATGTTCATTCAGTTGTTTAATTTTGTAGAAAAAAAGCAGATCACAGGCATGGCACAAAACTAAAGTCATTTCAAATGGCAACTCTCTGCCTTGAAGAAACACTAAAAGAAATCTTGACATAAAAATATGCTAGCCAGTAACGGTTACTTTTGTAGACCAAGCAGGGGGAAAAATTATGGAATAACTCAATTCTGAGGAAAAAATTATGGAATCATTACAAACAATCAAAGCAACACTCCAACACATTACTAGCATTTTGTTGCACCACCTCTGGCTTTTACAACAGATTGCAGTCTCTGAGGCATGGACTTAATTATTGACAAACAGTACTCATCATCAATCTGGATCCAACTTTCTCTGATTGCTGTTGCCAGATCAGCTTTGCAGGTTGGAGCCTTGTCATTGATCTTTTTCTTCAACTTCCACCAAAGATTTTTAATTGGATTGAGATCTGGACTATTTGCAGGCCATGACATTTACCTTTTCTGTGTTCTTTCAGGGAATGTTTTCACAGTTTTGGCAGGATGCATTATCATCTTGATAAATTATTTCATCATCCCCAAACATCCTTCCAATTAAAGGGATAAGAAAAGTGTCCAAAATATCAATGTAAACTTGGGCATTTATTGAACATGTGATGATAGCCATCTCCCCAGTGCCTTTACCTGACATGCAGCCCCATATCATCAATGACTGTTGAAATTTGCATGATGTCTTCATGCAGTCATGTTTATAAATCTCATTGGAATGGCACCAAACAAAAGTTCCAGCATCATCACCTTGCCCAATGCAGAGTCGTGATTCATCACTTAATATGACTTTCATCCAGTCATCCACAGTCCACAATTTTTTTCCTTAGCCCATTGTAACCTTGTTTTTTTCTGTTTAGGTGTTAATGATGGCTTTTGATTAGTTTTTCTGTATGTAAATCTCATTTACTTTGGGCAGTTTCTTACAGTTCGGTCACAGACATTCACTCCAGTTTCCTCCCATTCGTTCCTCATTTGTTTTGTTGTGCATTTCCTGTTTTGGAAACATATTGCTTTAAGTTTCTAGTCTTGATGCTTTGATGTCTTCCTTGGTCTACCAGTATGTTTCCCTTTAACAACCTTCCCATGTTGTTTGCATTTGGACCAGATTTAGGCACAGCTGACTGTGAACAACCAACATCTTTGGCAACGTTGTGTGTTGATTTACCCTCTTTTAAGAGTTTTATATTCCTCTCCTTTGTTTCAATTCATATCCCTCATGTTGGAGCCATGATTCATGTCAGTCCACTTGGTGCAAGAGCTCTCCAAGGTGTGATCACTCCTTTTTAGATTCAGATTAACGAGCAGATCTTATTTGATGGAGGTATTACAGTAGTTTTGGGAATTAAAATTTACAGGATGCTTCCATAATTTTTTCCTCAGAATTGAGTGATTCCATAATTTGTCCCCCTGCTTGGTCAACAAAAGCAACCGTTACTGGCTAGCACATTTTTTTTTCAAGATTTCTTTTAGTGTTTCTTCAAGGCAGAGAGTTGCCATTTGAAATACTTTAGTTTTGGATCGTGTGTGATCTGCTTTTTTTCTGCAAAATTAAACAACTGAATGGACATCCTCAGAGCCAGGTGATTCCATAATTTTTGCTAGGAGTTGTATAATGCACCTCATAGTAGTTATATATTATAATGGATCTCCATAATCCTCGAAAGATTAATAATGCAGTCTGCATACACTATAATACACCTCTATATATTATAATGCGGGTTCCATATATTTTAAGGCAGCCTCCATATATTATCATGCAGGCTCTATATATTATACTATATGCTATATTGCAGCCTCTATATATTATATTATGGCCTCCATATACTACAATGCAGCCTCCTTTAGATTGTAATGCAACCACCATTTACTATAATACAGCCTCCATATACTATAATGCAACCTCCATTTACTATAATGCAGTCTTCATAGATTATAATGCAGTCGACATATATAATTATGCAGCCTAAAATAGCAGTGTAAAAAGAAAATCTGTGCACTGCTCACAAGCAGCTCCCCTTCCAGCAATCAGTTGACTCAATCTCTCTGGAACCAAGGATCAGCGGTGCAACGGTTCAGCAAGAAACAACAGGAAGTCTACTCAAGGGAACAGAAGAAAAGTAATGGCACTCACCGGTCTTGAAATTTTATTTTCATATAGCATAAAAAAAATGTTTGTACCATGTGTCCCGAAAGCTTGCTATGTTTATCATCTTTTCAGTTAGCCATTAAAAGGTATCAACCACTGAGGACTCTCAGATTCCAATGTTTTTCCTTATATCATGGAGACAAGTCCATAGTCGGCAATGAGGCAATGGAGGGGGAGGGAGGGAGTGCAGGGAGCATAGTACTAAGGCACTATTTCACACCACACAGGTGCTTCAACGAGTTCACAATCCATGGGTGAGTGCCATTCCTTTTCTTCTGTTCCCTTGATTTATAATGCAGCCTCTATATATTATAATGCAGCATTTATATATATGATACAGCCTCCATATATTAAAATAGAGCCTCCAGGGTAACAGTGAGACATTTTAGCCCTAAATGGGCTTTTTGCCAGCCCATTCAGGGCTGAAAAGTCGCATTGTTACCTGACGGCCCATTAAAGGCTTATACATGCCTCTAATATGGAGTGCTGCAGTCGTTTTTTAGGATTATATTACACAGGAAAGAAAATGTTTGCTTGGATTGATTTGCACCCATTGATATTGCTGTGCTGCTCAAGTTTTGTATGATATCTATCTATCTATCTATCTTTCTAAAAAACAGGTTAGGCTAGGGTCAGACTTGCGTTTGCCCCTGAGTCTGGTCAATCCGTCAGAAACTTAGTTTCTGCATGGAGCAGCACATAGCGTTACCAGTAGGAAACGCTATGCACCACCAGGCTATGTATCTCTATGGCTTCCGGAGCTTACCGCAGCCACCAGCCCACAGAGATGTTCAGGATGTGCGCTTTTGGAGAGCGCACAGGAAACGTGGTATGCAGCTATTTCCTGTGCGCTCTGCAAAAGCACATATCCTGGAGATCTCTGTGGAATCGACGGCTGCGGTAAGCGTCCGGATGCCATAGAGATATATAGCCTGGTGGTGCATAGCGTTTCCTACTGGTAACGCTATGTGCTGCTCCGTGCAGAAACTAAGTTTCTGACGGATTGGCCTGGCTCAGGGGCAGACGCAAGTCTGACTCTAGCATTACACTTTTACAAATTAACATTTTTTAAAACTGATGTATGCATGAATATTGGCATGTGTATGTAATTAATGTTACTTTTTTTTCTTTTATGTGAGCCTAGAGTGTATCCTTTACAGTCATATAGGTTTGCTTGGAATCTATATGAATAAATGAATCAAGGTTTGCTTCTCCAGACCAAATGCATTTAAAGGAGAATAATTTTATATGTGCAATTATTGATTATGCCACATTTACATGCCAAAATGATGTATCCATTCAGTGTAGCAGAAAAGCCAAATGGCAGTAGAGTACTGGGCTCATGTACCTATGTAGAAGTTGTAGTATGGTTATGTACAAAACAGTACAGCCTGTCCTTGGCCCTATACAATTATGGATTATACTTTGAAATTTCGCAATGAATTGTGCCAAATGACAAATTATCTGTAATACATTTCTTAAAAGTGCTTATTTTTATTTGTTATTTTGACCATATATATATATTAAATTGTTTCTTTTTTTTTAAGTAAAAGCTATTTACATATTTTGAGAATTACTTGACTTGCAGTAAATGAATCCAAAAGTTTCATTAGACCATCAAGAATATTTGATTTCAGTAAAATGTGCTCTTGGCAGGAGTTTCATATACAAACGCAGCTCTACCTTGCTAAGTTCTAATGTGCAAATTGCTGTTGCATTAAAATTGCAATTAAATCCTTTGATGCATTACTCTCTGTGCTGCATAGAATATGTAATCTTTAGTCTTTTTCATCTCAATCTTTATAGAATAGCTGTTTATTTAAAAATCTATTATAAACATACTTGAAAACCAGACATTTTTTCAAAAGTCGATAGCTGTTAACTATGAAATCTGATGTGCATGGAAAATGCATATGACACTTTAAGAGAGGATTTTGGTCATTTTATGCCTATAACCTAATACATCCATTATTCCCTCTTGGGTATGCAAAATAAACACATGACTGTCGTGGTTTGGATAAAATGGACACAGCAGCCTTTATTAAATATCTCACACAAAACCCAGGTTGCGCACAACAATGGTGACCCATAACAATATAAGCAATGTAAATGTGAAGTGCCTATAAACAGCTAATAGATCTAGTCCAGAGGCAAAGCCCAAAACCTTACAAACATCCCTGGCAGCACCATAACCAGCAAAGGGAGAGAGTTATAAATAGTCTATCATTAATACCACTAAACATAGTGGGACCTACGCCAGCTAATTATATTGTTATACCAGAAGCCAATGTTCCCCAATAGTGTCGTCCTACCAAAGGACATGACCAATTAACCAGCCTCTGAACCAGACCTATCCCACCGCTGCTGAAACAATTTTTTTTCACCCCTTGCACACCCAGGGGATTTTCTGTCATTCATTTTTGTTTTACCACCATAGCATTTTTGATTCTATGTTTACTATGTCCAATATATGGTAAAACTGACCTGGCAATATCATTTTCCAGGTCAGTTCAAGCATGTAGATACTAAATATGTCAGGATTTTTTTTTTATTTACGTAATGAAATAAATTCAGAGATTTGTTAAGAGTGTGAACCAAACTCCTCCGACTTCTTGTCAAATGTGACAAATATTTCTTCAGCACGGCGATAAACTGATATTTTGAAAGCGAATAACCACCATGGCATTGCAAGAAGGAACCTAGAGAATTACCTATAAAACACATTTTACCACCGCAATGGGTAGTCATCATGTTTTGGGACTGCATATAAAACCATCGTTTACACTGCCCAATTTGGTCCATTTTTGAATGCCACAAAAAAATTTTTAAATCTGTCCTGCATCCAATGAATCATTTAGCAGCAGGCCTCCTTTAACTTGTTTTGAAGGAATAGCCAATTCACTCATATCAAAAGTGCTATACAATTCCTAAACAGAAGGACCTGAAAAAAACAACACTCGAAGACATTGTAATTTAAGCAAAAGGCTAACACCGCCATCTTCTGTGCAAGCCCCAGCCCCTGGTCTGCCAGACTGAAAATTCTGCCCCACCGAAGATAGTAAGAAAGCAACCTGTCCTCAAAATAAATGGTTGCAATTTTTGAAAACTCCCACTTCTCACAAATCTTCCTACATCAGCACCAAGAACCCAGTCACCAATTTCCTGAGAAAACAAAAAACTACAATGGTATTAAGCTCCCCATCAACTGGGACACTCTTCACCCGCTCTTTCTGAACAGAAAATGGGACAATACACCAGCGACATTGTTGGACACCCCTGGAATGTGTCTTGCTCCTACATAACGCAAACAGTCATTTTCAGACACAATAGCACCAAATAGCACAGATAAGCCACAATACACAAAAAGTATATTAATTGTGTGAGCCACTGACAGATTGACCCAATAAAAACACATTTTTTGTTAGCCAACACAGACCCCCCCCAAAGCTCAAGTGCCACTATAATTGGAGACAAAAATGTCCAAAAACATCTGTATAAAGCTGCAAACAACTAATATCTGCTACCTTTTTTATCCACAATGACCACCCATTGTATTGCTCACCCAAAAATTCCCAAGCCATCAAATCGGCTCTAATATCCCAAGTAATGAACACAATATGTGATTGAGACTAATTACCCACTGTGGCTGCCAACAAATGCTTAGAAAGCTGATGACCCATAGGAATGATGCTACAGGCAAAAAAAGCTTACTCAATATCTAAACTACCCTCATGCTCTCCTTCTTGGCCTGTTTTAATGCAGCCACAGACATTAATAAATCAAATAATTTAACCTTTGCCATGGAATCAATTTCTACACCCAGAAAACACATAACTGTAGCTGATCCCTCCATTTTTAATGAAATACCCAAAAGCTAAGGCTAAGGCTAAAGCTTATTTCTTGAAAGTAAACAGTAAAATCGAAGAAATAGCTGAAGTAGCTGGAACTTCACAAAATAAATTGTCCAGGTAATTAATAACAGAAGAAAATCTGGACACATCCCAGGCTATGCACTCAAGAAACTAACTAAAAGCTTCAAAATAACATAATGCAGAACAACTCATGGGCAAAAGACAATGATCACAAAATTCATCATCCCACATGAACGTCAAAAAATGGAAACTGTCAGCATTCAATGGAATCGAACAAAATTACGCCTCAATGTCAGACTTTGCAATGAGTGCCCCCATTCCCCCACACACTTTTTTTCTAACGAATACACTGGTTTTTTTAAAAGACACATTTGACACAGAAATCAACTCAGGGGGCATTGGCCCGGGTAAGAAGAATGGTAAATGAGGTGGATCCTATTAGTTTCCCCCTTAGGAACCACCCCTAAGAGGAAATCCTCACATTAGGCCATGGAGGAGCTGTGATGGACCTGCCATATGACCCAATTCTTCCTTTACTACACCCAGTGTTCCCTTGCTGACTAAGTTACTTGACCTAAAAATGGGAGCCCCAGAATCAAACAGGATCCTGAAACTCTCTGAAAATCCCACCCTAATATAAAGATAATGGCTCCAAATCCAGGTACCTATCTAGAAAGGGAAGCATAAGGGTCCTTTCTTTTCCTTGACCTTCCCTGGCTTTCCTTTAGCCCACTTAAAACATTTGGAGAAGCTATGACTGCCTCTACAAACTGGAACACTCATGCTTGAACTTACGTGATTCAACAAACTTACACTCACCCTCGTTGAACTCACAGCAAAACCCTTTTCCTGTGATGCCGGGAACCTGCTTGCCAAATTGGAATATCTGTTGCCTCCGCAAAAGGAACGGAGATATGAGTCTAGATTAAACAGTATATCCTTGTGGTCCCAATTCATAATATGCGGTACACCACTCCCTAAACTGCTCAATGTTCTAAAGCGACCCCAAACCACCATAAATCCTATAAGCTTACCCAATTGCATCCATATCAGCAAACAGGACAGAGCAATACTCCAACTCCAATCACACTAGCCAGAATTGTGAATGCCTGATGCCAATGAGCAAATGTCTTCTGAATTAGTCGATATCAACTTTCTCCTCATCATCCTTTTCTTACATTTACAGTGCCTAGTCTTAACCTTGACTAAGTTAAACTTACCCAATGGCAGCAAGACAAAAATGATCAATGTTCTCTTCCTTCCAAATCTTCTCCCTCACCTCCTGCTTGAAATGCGCACCTAGAAGACCTTCAAAACATACATACGCAGTACCTCACTAATACTGGTCACACAAATCTGACCCTCAAGTAAACAGACCCTGACTATCACTTGAAGATAACCCTACATTGGCAAGATAACCTTGGCAACATTACCAAAACTCTATACCACAGCTACATTTGAATCAATTGATGTTTTGTCACCAAGCTGCCTTGGAGATATTCTTGGAACAACCACCAGATTGACAACTGGGACTTGCTCATCTGCTGATGCTCCCAAGGATATCTCGCTGTACTCTCTGCTGGAATCTGGACTCCGTATGTCATCATCAGAATAATGGGCAATTGCAGGATGAATAGACTGACAATATCGATCATCAACCATCCTGATCACCGCACCCTGTTCTTCATCCTCAGCCATTCACTTCCTGCTTCAACCAGCCAGAAATGAGGAAACTTTCTTGGATGCGGAAGCACTGCAGAACTGGAAAAGATCCACCAACCTCTGTCACTCTCCTTTGTTGGGTTCAAACCCAAGCTGGCACATCGCCAGGGGGCCACCATTGTAATGGTCTGAGGCCTAGCAGGATGTGCCCCAGAATCTGGCCATGGCCTGCCCTTCTGATCACAGGGAGGCTGATCCTCCTCTTCTGACTGCTGGATCTGATCCATCACCATATATGTCCAAACGTGTAAGTCAATTTTTTTTATAATGGATGCAAATAAAGATAATTCTTAAGAAATGCCCAATGCTCCTCCTTCCTCCATGTTATGTTTGCTGTACTTTGCTTTACATTGATAATCCTGCTTATTTGCTTAGCAAGTTTATCTGCCATCTATCCTTTTGTCCTGATCCTCACTGATCCACATGTTTACTATCAAGACTTGTTCCACTGTTCACCTTAATCTATAACTTAGAGAGTCCATCTGACCAAGTCAATGCTTAAGAATATGTATCATGAACAAGAATATGTTTCCTCATGGGAACTTGTATAGAGGAGCACCATGCTTGCAAAGTCTTCCTCCTTTTAATACAAGATGAAAAGAACCTGTTCATACATTAGGCTGTGGTCACAGTTTTTTTAGTGCCTTTTAAAAACGCATGCTTTTTTACATGCGTTTTTCATGTCAGCATGAGTTTTGTAAGGTGTGTGATGGCTCCCTGCGTTTTTGGCTGCGTTTTTGAATCTGCACCTAAAAATAGTGCTTGTAGTATTTTTTTGTGCGTTTTTAAAAACGCATGCGTTTTTGTAGAAAACGCATGCGTTTTTATAACATGGGCCTCTATGGAAAACGCATGCAAAAACGCATGGTACATTAGTAACTTTTAGTGCCATTCAAAAACGCATGCGTTTCCCATAGGAGCCCATGTTAAAAAAACGCATGCGTTTCAGAAAACGCATGCGTTTTTTTAACATGGGCTCCTATGGGAAACGCATGTGTTTTTGAATGGCACTAATTGTACATGCGTTTTTGCATGCGTTTCCCATAAGGCCCCATATTAAAAAACGCATGCGTTTTTGGAAGAGCTCCAAAAACGCATGGGACTGTCACACATGCTTTTTGGCTATTAGGGCATGCGTTTTTTTAACATGGGGGCCTATGGGTGCGTTTTTTACATGCGTTTTTGAAAACGCAGGTCTCCAAAAACGCATGTGAAAAATGGTACTGTGACCCCAGCCTCAGTGCTGAATAAAAAAAGCTTTTGTTAGGAACCATGGTACTCCTAACTTTTAGAGAGGCAATAATTGGCCTAACGAGCTTTCCTAAGACCTTCCTACAATCTGTATGGGTAATAAATTATCCTATTAATGAATAGTCATCTCTATATGTTTTACATCTGCTAGTGTAAAAGGAAATAGCTGGTTAATAGCTCATTTTGGGCAGAAAGATACCTATGTAAAACTGTTGTAATTGAGACAATAACAACACAAAACTTACACATTGTGTATTACAGCTGGGACGCACACAGTATCATTCATTGATCGCTATAGGTATTAATTATAGAGAACCCTTAATGGGAATATGTCAGCAGATTTTTGCTACCTCATCTGAGTGTAGCACGTTGTAGTCAAAGAGATTTTAAACCCAAGTATGCTTTACTATGTTTTACTTAGATTACTGGGTGCAGTCGTTCTGACACAATCAAAGGTTTTAGTTTTAGCTATGCAGGAGAGCCAGCAGAGCCTAGACAGCTGCCCCACAACACCAAGCTATCAACAGAGATTTCAATTTAACGGTGAGGTGTCAATCAGAGGAGACTACATGTCGGACTGCCTTGCACATGACAATGTAGTCCAGTAATGTTAATCACCAGGTGATAAAACCTTTAGTTTAGGTAAAAATTAGTTCAGATAAGAGAGTCGTAGCTAAGTTTTGCTTGTAAACCCTATGCCATTTATCCTTTTAATATAGGATCCATGTTGAGGCATTGAAATTACCCTTCATCTCATACTACAAAGAAATATTTACTTATTTGCAAAATGAAAAGAATAATTCTAGCTTTTGTGTCTGCAAAAACTATCATGAAAGCCTAATCCATTACCAAATATTTAAGTTATTTTGGTTGGTGTAACATTAGATATTTATTGGGTAAATTTATTCAAGGTATCCAATCATATTTTTTACTATGAATAAAATTCAGAAATTCAAAGTCAGCTGAAAACAAAAAGCAATTGACCATCCCTTGACCTCTGAAAATTTCAGTCTTAGGGTTGGTTTCCATTTACCTTTTGACTCCTGATCAGTTTTCCTGTGCCTCAAGTAACCTCAACTTATGTCAAAACATCAGATGTCATCAATGTATTTTACTAGCTTCTGATTTACTTACATGTAGTAGTATCAAAAACTACAACATGCTGTGTTATTTTTTATTTGATTTAGCTCCTTGAAGTGTCCAGATCATAACTGGTTGCATGGTAAAGTAAAAAATCCCATAGCAAACTATGGGATCTGTCCTTTCATTAGTGTTACTGACACACAGGAAAATAATACATTCCAGACAGCCAAATAGGTGGAAATGAGTAGTATCAAGGGTCACATATTTTGCATTTATGCCTTTGAATTTCTGGTCTGCTTTAATTGTCAAAGGTGCTTAGGGGAAGAAAAAACTATCCTGAAATGCTGCTTGAAGCCCTATGTTATATTTAAAGGAAAATGCCTTTGATTGATTATACATCAGTAGTTTACACAACAGAAAATGTATAAAATTCAGTGTCACTATGTAATAATATCACATCCCTATGTGAACCTGCTCCAGCAGTCTGCTTCTGGCACCATGTGACACTATATTCATTCTGCGGGTAGCGCTTTTAATAATGATGTTTTTGGCCAATAACTCGGGACAGGCCCTCTAGAGATACTGGTGTGGCTGGCTGCCATGCTGAAGACTTGTAAAAGGTTTGGGCTCAGAGTCTATTTGCCTTGGAGACTCTGGATATTAAACATGTTTTCTTTTCCTTTGGTACTGCAAGGAATAATGTCAGTTTTGCTGCTAGCAGAAATGATTGCCTTCTCTTCATGTGCTTTCAGTTGATGACCACTCCCATCCCCTATAAATATCCCCATGTAACACCAGAGGGTTCCGGTCATAGAGATTCCACAATCTGTTGCAAGCTATGGAGGAAGAAAGTTGTGTTGCAACTGGAGCACATTCTGCTTTGTAGTTATTCTTTTGGAAGCGTTGCATGCTGCAGTCCCAGATTTAGACTGCAGCCGTGAAGTTGAAAATATTGTTTATGTTATCCCCATTTGTGTTCCTTGCTTAAGTGTTTATTAGTGCAGCGGTGGAACTAGTGCTCTTGCTGGCCATCTGACTAGTGAGGGTGAGATCACGGCTAGTGATGGATTAAGTATCCTGCTCAATGATGGGATGAAAGAACCCATAATGGGATGACAGGGAGCTTAGGGTACAGCCGTCAAGTGTATGCAGGAGGTGTCCCATCCCACAGTTCCTACCATCAACGTTCCCAGTGTTCCCTTATTTGTGGAGGCACCTGTCGGGGGGGTTGTTCCTCTGTATCTGGAGGAATCCAGGTAGTCACTACATTACATTATAAGGCTGGCTTCACACTTGCAGATGGATCTGCAGCGTTTTGCAGATGCATCTGCAAGTGTGAGCATGCTGACCGCGGCCCCTATGTTTATAATAGGGCGCACGCAGTGTGAAAGCTCTCATTCACTCCTATATGTGTACTGTCAGCAGGCGTATGCCTGCTGACAGATCACACACTCCCGTCCGCACTGTGGACGCGAGATGTAGCGTCCATGCTGCGGGCGGGAGAGTGTGATCTGTAAGCAGGCATACGCCTGCTGACAGTACACATATAGGAGTGAATGAGAGCTTTCACACCGCGTGCGCCCTATTATAAACATAGGGGCCGCGGTCAGCATGCTCACACTTGCAGATGCATCTGCAAAACGCTGCAGATCCATCTGCAAGTGTGAAGGCAGCCTAACTTAACCACTCTTTTTTCAGGATCCATTAAATATCTTGCTGCAGTTTCCACACACCTCAAGCAGACTCTCTCACAGGAAGTGATGGATCTGCATGAACAGGTGGTGCAGCAGCTATAGCATATTGCACGACTGCTTATCATAGTTTACGTTCAAACACAGCCAGAACCCGATAGCACTCCCTGATAGGTTTTTGGGGGGTGAGACAATTTTTTGTCTTCTGGGAAGCGTTCAAATTATATTTAAGACTACGCCCTCGTTCCTCAGGGAGTGAAGAACAGTGAGTGTGGATTGTAATCTCATTGTTGCAGGAATATCTCTAGACCTGGACCTTCTCTCTGCCTCTGATTCTCCATTATTACGGTTGTTATATGAGTTTTTTGTGGCTTTAGCCCTGGTTTATGGTGACCCTGATGGTGTCTCCCTTGCAGAGTCTAAACTACAAAAGCTTAAGCAGAAAGTGAGACCAGCAGAGGAATACTGCTCAGAGTTCCGGAGATGGGCCACTGACACCCTTTGCAATGGCTCTGCCCTTAGCAGTCATTATTGTCAGAGGTTTTCAGATAGGCTGAGATAGTCTCTGGTTCTTTATTTTACTCCAGAGTTGTTGGAGACTGCCATGTCTTTTGCTATAAGCATGGATATATGTCTCAGAGCAATATCCACACGGACCCCTGACCCCTGTTGTTCTCCCCATGAATAAGATCCCTCAGATGCATGTTGATGAACCTATGCAGTTAGGGTGTGTGTCTCCTCATATTAGGTTACTTATAGTTATCTGTGGGATGAGGGCATATGTGGCGCCCCGCAACGAGTGCGTCACAAGGGAGTATTGCAGCCGCAATATTCTCTAGACAAAGCAGTGCAATGGTTAACTCAGAGATCCAACCCAACATACAACACCTAGAACAGGGGACCAATCATAGGTCCTGGTGGGTGGAGTGTTAGGGTAGTGAAGTAGAACACACAAGAATCTAGACAGTCAGAACAGTAAGAGTCTGAGCAGAGTCTGGAATCTAGAGCAGAGCCTAGAACACAGAACTTGGAGAGGAGCGGGGGCTCCGCACTCCGTGCGGGCCCCTGGGCCGTCACCGGTCGGGTGTCCGCACCTGAGGCCTTAACCACCGGGAATGGGCATTTCTACACGGGTTCCCAAAAGACTCCCGTGCCCACAACTTACAGCCGGTTCACTGGTACCGAAGCTGGCAGCAGTTCACCTCTGCCACGCGAACCAGCCCCGTGGAGGAGCAGCTTTACAGGAGCACCCCACCACCAGCCAGTTTCCAGTCGTCTAACCAGCGGTGTACCCACTGAGGGACCCAAGGCTCCCCAAAGCATCCAGAACGTACATCATGGATAGGGCATTGAAGCAGCCTCCCCGTACCCGACCTGGTATTCCTGGGCGACGCTGGCAAGAGAAGCTAAGGAGGTAGAAAGGAGGTACACTGCGGATCTCTGAGGAGCACTATCACTGCTAAGTCCACCCGGTCTTCTACTCAACCACTGTAAGCCATGTACTGCCTGCTGGTTACAGTAAAGAACCGTTGCAGAGACTATCTGTGTCCGTGTCTCCTTATGAACTGTCCGTCGTTAACTAAAGGTAACCGCAGCTGCCGCACAACATCTTGAGCAGCTCCAGCCCCCGGGGATCACCGCTCAGCCTGTGGGGAGCGTAACATCTTGCTGCTGTCCATCACCCGGGAGGTCCCGCAGCGTCGGTAGCCCTTACCGAATCTACTCATAGGTGGCGTCACGAAGAAAACAAATTAAACCCCCCTTTAATCTGTTCCCGTAAGACGTCCTCAATTTTGATCTGCACTACACCGGGCCCCACTACCGGCAGGCGCGGTCCACCCGTGACAAGGAAGGAGAAGAATCGCCTGTCTAAACCGGGAGTAACCCTGGCCCCTGGTGTGCGTCAGAAAATGGCGTCACGAACAGGATACGAGCAGGCCCGTTACCCAACGGGTATAATGTGCTTAAACTGGACTTTATTGTCTACAATTGGACTTTGTTCGTCCCTAAAAGAACTTTCCCGCCTTTACACCATTGGGTCAAGATGGCGCCCAAGATGGCGTTCCCGCCACAAGAAGCCGCCACGTGAAGCCCAGGAGTGAGTCAACCCCCCCCCCTCACTGTGGGAGGGCTAAAGACAAAAGGCGCCAAACTCTTTGTCCGCCCTGATTGCTCGAGTCAACCATGGGGGCGGACCCCAAAGACTTTTCCCACGATTGGACTACAAAAGCCCAGAGGAGATGGGAGTGTCATACATAGACACACAGACGGAATTCTTGACCAGCTCAACCAGAACGTCTTACCGGTTGAACGGGTGTGGTTTCCCTCCAAAGAAGAATGGCCAGCATGAGACTCCAAGACCTGATGCGGGAGGTCGAGGCGGAGGCCAGAGCAGCCATCAGCCAACCGGGTCCGGATCCTGCCCTTACCATAGATGGCAGCCCCGACTTCTGGCTAGAGGCTCTACAAGACCTCCGGGTGCGGTTACTAGAGACAGTGGAATGGACGATCCGTAGCTGGAGCGCGACCCTAGGCAGACGACTACACCATGCGATGCAGCAGAGCCGACCGGGTGCAGCTTCTCCAAGCCCAGACGACGTCACCAGCTTCTCGACCGCCTCACCCTCGCCTACCACCTGTCCTGCTCCGTCACCTGAGCCAATAGACTGTGTCATTCCGGTGGAGGCCGCAACTCGACCCGTTCCAGCGACCAACATCGCAACCGATTCCGTTCTTGAGCCGGAGCTCATAACACGCTCCATGGAAGAATTAGATCTCTACCAGGTTCCCACTGAGGAACCCGCGACATGTTTCACCACTACAGAGACAGTCGCCTGTTTTATCCCCGTACCGGAGGCTTCCCTTGCCATTGCCGAGGCCTACCGGGTAACCGGGATTGAAACACCTTTACCTGCGGAAACAGATGAAGAGGCAGGCAGCCTGGAAGCCCTGCAGGACGTCCCTACGGAAGGATCCGCAGCACCACCGCCCCGTTGTACAACGGAACAAGCTTTAACGTCTTTCATCAACGAGCAGCCCGATGTGGTCATCGAGGAAGAGGTTGGAGAGGATGACGACGAGACCCACAGCACCGCTGAGGATTTCGACACCGGGTTCGCTTGGGGAGACAACAAAGAACTTCCTTCCGGGCACACAGCTCGGGTACACTGGTCGGGTGCACTGCCGACACCTTCCCCTGTGCCGTTCCACCGGGTTCCGATACAGACAGCCCGCCAAGTTCAAGCTTCCCGCCAAACCACCAGCTCCGTTACTCATCTTTACACCCCGAGCCGTAACGACGGAGATGTACGCCAGAGACGACGGGAGGAGTGGCAAGCCCGAGAACGCGCCAACATGGAGGCCCGTGCCGAGGCTCGCCGCCAGCCGCCGCTGCCTGATGAACTCCGCCGTGAAGGTAGAATTTCCACCTTTAACTTAAATACCGGGTGGGGGTTCGCTTGGGAGGTGGGTTTGAATGAGGAGGTGTTTGTGGGGCGCCGGGACGTTGAGTCCAACTTGCCAAGAGGACATCCGATCGCGACCTATACCGGGGCGATATAATCACCTACGAGCGCTATGCTTGTGCAGATGGGTGGTTTGCTATCCGGGTACGCCATCACCCTCAGAGCCAGTGACTTAAAAACTTGAACTTCATCAATGACTCTGTTCCCGTTAATCATTGACTGTGTGATCTTGCGGCTACAGCCTGGACTCTAGTTAAAGTACAGCCGACCGCCCGCCGGGTCCGCACAAAGTGATTACCTGTTTCTTTGCTTATAACATCAAAGCATTTCTTTACCTGTTTTTCTATTTTAATAAAAGTGTGTCATATATGTATAAAAATGTAAAAACCTCTGTAATGTGAGTAGTTTGACGCTTGGGGACAAGCTGATTTAACCAAGGGGGAGTGTGGCGCCCCGCAACGAGTGCGTCACAAGGGAGTATTGCAGCCGCAATATTCTCTAGACAAAGCAGTGCAATGGTTAACTCAGAGATCCAACCCAACATACAACACCTAGAACAGGGGACCAATCATAGGTCCTGGTGGGTGGAGTGTTAGGGTAGTGAAGTAGAACACACAAGAATCTAGACAGTCAGAACAGTAAGAGTCTGAACAGAGTCTGGAATCTAGAGCAGAGCCTAGAACACAGAACTTGGAGAGGAGCGGGGGCTCCGCACTCCGTGCGGGCCCCTGGGCCGTCACCGGTCGGGTGTCCGCACCTGAGGCCTTAACCACCGGGAATGGGCATTTCTACACGGGTTCCCAAAAGACTCCCGTGCCCACAACTTACAGCCGGTTCACTGGTACCGAAGCTGGCAGCAGTTCACCTCTGCCACGCGAACCAGCCCCGTGGAGGAGCAGCTTTACAGGAGCACCCCACCACCAGCCAGTTTCCAGTCGTCTAACCAGCGGTGTACCCACTGAGGGACCCAAGGCTCCCCAAAGCATCCAGAACGTACATCATGGATAGGGCATTGAAGCAGCCTCCCCGTACCCGACCTGGTATTCCTGGGCGACGCTGGCAAGAGAAGCTAAGGAGGTAGAAAGGAGGTACACTGCGGATCTCTGAGGAGCACTATCACTGCTAAGTCCACCCGGTCTTCTACTCAACCACTGTAAGCCATGTACTGCCTGCTGGTTACAGTAAAGAACCGTTGCAGAGACTATCTGTGTCCGTGTCTCCTTATGAACTGTCCGTCGTTAACTAAAGGTAACCGCAGCTGCCGCACAACATCTTGAGCAGCTCCAGCCCCCGGGGATCACCGCTCAGCCTGTGGGGAGCGTAACATCTTGCTGCTGTCCATCACCCCGGGAGGTCCCGCAGCGTCGGTAGCCCTTACCGAATCTACTCATAGGTGGCGTCACGAAGAAAACAAATTAAACCCCCCTTTAATCTGTTCCCGTAAGACGTCCTCAATTTTGATCTGCACTACACCGGGCCCCACTACCGGCAGGCGCGGTCCACCCGTGACAAGGAAGGAGAAGAATCGCCTGTCTAAACCGGGAGTAACCCTGGCCCCTGGTGTGCGTCACATATTTCTACTGTGGTCTTAAGGGGCATTGTATTGTAGGTTGTCCATCTTTACCAGACAAACATCTAAAAAACGTTTTCCCCCAGGTTGTTTGGAGGATGGCAACTTAGGTTTGTACATTTCCTTTGTTTTGCCCTCTTTTCTGGCTAATATCCATGTGGGACAAAGAGAGCATACCTAATCCACTCATAAGAGTAAAAATATTCCCCCCAGGTCATGTTAAGGAAGGTGATATGTGTGTGTGCATTTCCTCTGTGCTTCTCTTTCTTCCGGCTAAAGTGAACAAGGTGCAATCGGAGAGAAGTTTTGAAATTTCTTCCTCTTTACAGGTCTTTTCTAGACCCATGTGTCCCTCCTGGACAGGTGGTGGAAGGAGGGTGGTTGTCCCAACTAAATATCAGGTTTCGGAGGGTAAAAGTTGCAAGTTTCAGGGTGATGCCTTGGTTGTCCGTCCTTCAAGGGGATTTTCTCTTTTCAAAAAATGCATGCATAGTAATAAATGTTCAGATCTAACATAGTAACATAGTGACATAATATTTAAGGTTGAAGGAAGACCTTAAGTCCATCTAGTTCAACCCATAGCCTAACACGTTGATCCAGATCTGGACCTGTGTGTGAATGATCACGTATGGCTGTCCATTAATGCAATCAAGGGCAAGTGTGCTTATGGGGCTCTGGGCTCTAGCTTTATTGGTCCATATTGAGTAATAAACATTATTAACTCTTCAGCCATTCAGTAGAACTACCCTCAGTACATATTACCCATGACGTTTATCACAGGCCATGGCTCAGGAGAATTGTTGTGTCTCCAGAATCAATGCTTTTATCATCATTACCAAGCTTTGCAGATTATAACCTTGCAGGTGCTTCACGGCATTTCTTCCATAGGTGTTATTCAGACAAATCTGAGAACCCTGGCGAACATCAAGGATAAGAGTCAATCCGATTTATTGGTGTAAAAAAGAGATGTTCTTTATTGGCACACTTATTCAGAAAATCATCCAATGTTTCGGCTACTTGAGCTTTTGTCAAGGATCTGATTACATGGTAGAATTAACACAACATAACATAACAGTCAATTCACAAATTAGATGTGGTCCACGGCGTCTTGGTCATCACAGTGGTACTGCACCTACTCCATAGTTGTGGTGCCATTGCTCTCAGGTAAGACAGGGGAACAAACCTGAGACACACACACCTTACATCCAATGCCATTCCCAACTCCAGGCCAGGAGATGCAGAGAGGAAGAGGCCCCTCTAGGGGGCATTCCCAACTGCTGGCAGGAGGAAGGAGTAGTCTAGGGGTTAGGAGGAGTTAGTTTGTTAGTAAATGAGTGTGTAAAGGGAGAGACAGATGGAGAAAGATGGAGTTCTAGGGGTCACTGGAGCTGGGGAGGAGTGGGACCAGAAGGGTAAGTCGCCGCGGAACCCAGTCCAGGGAGAACCCCGAATCCACAGCTGACTTCTAGGTTGTGGTGGAGGAACTGGCTGCATGAAGAGATCAGCCCCAATATGATATGAAGCTGCACATTCAAGCCAGGAAACCGGAGGCTACTGCTCTGCATGAGTATATGAACCAAACCCATATACACTCCCAGGTACAGTGACTATAGAGAGCCTGGAGGACTTGTTAACCGTCACTCATCAGGTTCCGTAGTCACCTACCTTGGGATTAGTAGCAGAGAGAAGATCAGCGCAGAGAGAGAGCAGCAAAGAAAGGCCTACAAAAGGGTGTCTCATCAGAGCGTCCGTGTATTGCCTGGGGGCTGGCAAAGCTGCAAGCTGGAAAAGTAAAATACCAGGCTGGGTCTGCACAGAGCAAGTTGCAAGTAAAGAACCTGGTAAGAATTGTATTCCCTGTGTCCTCCTGCCTCTTTTTGCGCCCTCTAAACTGCACACAACACCATAACTACCACCACCATTCTCCATATAGACTTCCTACAACATCCCAGGGGCCCACTCCGCCTGTGCGGAGTGTTCCATACAAGCTGGCTGTCCATCTATTCCCTGGGAGCCTATATAGCAGTGCTGGTCATCCCTGATGAGGAACCAGATATGGCTTCCAATCATCTATAAATTCCCTGAAAATATTCCCCTTAATCTACTCTGTCAGGACCACAGAGCTGGGCGACCACCACCGTGACTTACCCAAAAGACTGCCGGCCCGGCTACCAAGTACTCCAGGCCCTTACGACCATTGCACAGACATAAAAAACAAAATAAACAGGGTATCCATAAATCTTCAGAAGTTGTAATCAGGTAGGCCCCTTTCACATCTAAGCATTGGCTGTGTTTTGCCTCATTTGCTTCTCTATGCATTTGTACCGCTAAAAACGCATCCAAACGCATGTGTTTTTGCCCCATTGAATTTAATGGAAAACGCATATAAAACACATGCAAAAACGCATGTGCATTTTCAAAACGCAAAATGCATGCGTTTTTGCAAACGTAGCCAAAAATGTGGGCTTTTTTGCATACGTTTTCAATGTGTTTTCCATTAAATTCAATGGAGGCAAAAACCCATGCGTTTGGATGCGTTTTTAGCGGTAAAAACGCATAGAAAAGCAAATGAGGCAAAACGCAGCCAATGCTTAGATGTGAAAGGGGCCGTAATCACATGCTATCCATGTAAAAGTGATGACAATAAGTGCACGTCCTGTCTGGGTGCAGATGATTGGTAACACAGTGAACAGGATTAAATAGGGTGACAAGTCTGTGAAGTAAATGCAAGGTGAAGTTATACCTAATGGCTACTTTACACGCGGCAACAGGAAGATAGAAAACGGCTGGCGTCGGAGACAATTGTACCTTTTACCTTCAAAACACCTTGAAGTGGCTGCGTGTAATTCAGGTATCTGCAAGGTGTTTTGAAGGTAAAAGGTACAATTGTCTCCGACACCTGCCATTTTCTATCTTCCTGTTGCCGCGTGTAAAGTGGCCATTAGGGAACGTGATCAATGAGAGAGAAAATGTACCTATAGTATAAAGCTAAAGTAGAAAAAGGGTGAAAAAAAGAATACCTGGTGGGGTATAGATAGGCGTACCATGTAGATTCAATATTGTAATGAGCTAGGACATGAGAATTCTAGATGAAGTAGGGGACATGATAAGTAAAAGAACCCAAGGAATATCAGATTATTGTTCATAAACTTCAGTTTATTCAGTTCTTGGATATATGAGGTCGAGTGCCTTTCCTACCCCTTAGGTCACTTGTATGCTGACAGGAGATGGGTGAGCAGGACTTTAATTGACTTGGGGATCATTTATTCAAGGGGTTTGAATGGTGGAGGTGGGACTTGGTGACTATGGAGGTCTGGAGAAACGGGTTCTTTTCTGGCATATAGTCTGCAGCCTTTAGTACCATCCAGATTTCATGGTGACCAGTCCATGGGTGATCATTTCACTAGTAGTTAATTACCCCCTACCAACCCCATTGTGTGTAAATCTATCCACATATGATTCCTGTATACCTTAATTTTGTAAACCTACAGTAATAACACACATCCTAGAAAGAGAACAATATCATGTAACTTCATTGTGTGCCGATCAACCCTTGTATTTGACAAAATAACTTTTTATTCTGTGTTGCATAAGTTTATATTCCTTGTAATCAATCTGAGTTTTTTCTAATAAAAATATTTGCACTGTATTGGCATAATTTTTTTTACAATGGATATAATTATGGGCTTAAGGAGAGACCTATTGACAAATTATCTATGTGCTCCTAAAACATCTGTAGTATCCTCCAATTGCCTAATGATACTGCCTCTTACTTTGCACTTCTGGTTCTAACTTTGGCTACCTCCTGACTTTATCTCTGAATCCTAATTTTGCCATTTTTGGTTATGACCCTGCAAATCCATTTATCCTCTTCCAGGTCTCTACTCTGATCTGCAACTTTTCCTTGATACAACCTAAGTGACCCTGTTGTAATCCAACATTCCTGTGTACGGATTATAGTATGAAAGCCTGAATTCCTATGGGACCATTAAAATGGTGTGGCCTGCGCCCAAAACTATCCATCAAACTCCTAAAGCTGACAGATTTTCATGTACAATTTGCTCTTGCAAAATAAGAAATTACACCCTGAAATAATTTTTGACATAATTGTTTACCACTCAGATCTATGATGATCTTATAGACCTGGTTTGTGTTGGGTATGTGGACTGTATCTGTTGGTGATCTTTGCATACAGGTATTTCATTTCTTACTGTTACAGGAGAATGTGCCGGTCTGTGATGGTGATGTGAGGACACTTCAGACAAGGATATTTCTTAAGGGTGCCATTATACTTGGCAATGTTCCAGAGATCCCGACAACGATACGACCTGGTAGGGATCGCTGGAACTTCGCTACATGGTCACTGGTGTGATGTCAAACAGTCAGATCTACTCAATGATGCAGCAAGGATACAGCGACCCGTATAACGACCTCGGCGGTCGTTGGGACCCTGTCACATAGCAGCTAGTCTCACGACTCAGACCTACGTGGCTGAGTTCTGAGTCACCAACGAGGTCGTTGTAAAGGCGTCAAACAACATTGCGAGAATGCTGGCGAGGTCGCTGTTGCATCACAAAACCTGTCATGTAGCAGCGATCTTGCTAGCGAACGGGGCTTAAATTGAGGGGCTGTTTGTAGGAAAGAAGTGGCAGTTCTGGGAATATTGTTTTCAGTCTGTGGTCTCTGTGGAATATGGGTTGGAGGTCAGCGCCAATTTTCCTTAGGGTTTTCATATGAGGGTTGCATGGGACCACAAGAGGCACCTGTTGTTGTCCTCCTTCTGTTTGTAATTCAAGAGGTGGCTTCTTGGGATCCTCGTAGCTCTGTGGATGAACAGATCTTTGCAAATCTTCATATTTATTAGACAGAAAACAGTAACAGTTTTAAGTATGTATCTAAAATGAATTTACCTGGTCCTTACCAAAAATAAAAGGTTTTTTTTCATTGTAGAATTTGCCTGTTGATCTTAAGTGCCCATTTTGTAAAGTAAAATAATGTTGCAAGGGGACGATGTTTGATATTTCACAGAATCCTACACAATTATCATGCATGTGTATATAATAAAATTAATTCTGTGTCTCTGCATAGTAGCCCGCGGCAAACTGTGTACAATCAGTTTTGTATGTATAATAGATCACAGAGTTGTTCATGAATAATACAAATGCATTGAACAGATACCAGTGAGTGAGGATGTTTGTCTTTGCATGGAATCGAAGTGAACATGTAATATTGTGATAATATATATTTGATGAATTCAGGTCTGACTTGCCATTGCCATAGCCTGCTAATTTCCTGACAAGGGTTGCCACAATAATTGAGTTTCCAATAACATTATGATTATTTCCCCATGATAATTTAATTGTAAGGTATTTTTTAATATTGTAATATTGTAGCTATGTGATTATTATGCATCCTTATGCAGATTTTGAGAGTGACTTGAAGCATATCTCTGCATTTATAACTTAATTTGTTATATTATTGCATATATATTCTTGAAGAGACTCATTAATGCAAAGTAGGGAAAAAGATGAAATCTGGATTACATTTACTTTCAAAGTGCCCTAAATATGTGTTCATTTTAACCATGACCTTAATTGTTTTGTGATTAAATAAGCAAAGTTGAAGTGTAAATTGTGTTTTTATAGTGGTGTAAACGATATTTCTTTTCTTTTTATTTACATTTAGGTACATTTTACGGAATTTCTATATTACCTATTATTATTATATTTAGATGATAAAAACTATGCTTTGGTAGCATCTAAAAGATTGTTTTAATTTAAAATATTCAGCATTAAAATGCTCTATGACCATGCTTAATTCCCTGTTGGCTCATTTAGTTCTAGTGAATAGTTATGGTGGGTTGCAAAACTCATAATTAACTTAACAATGGTGAAAATAGATCACTAGCAAAGTACTTGAATTTGTCATGTTTATCTGTATTTCATTATTTTACCCCTGATGATAAGATTAATATTTACACTGTTTCATTTGTGTGCAATTTGTCCTTAGAAATAACATTTATATCCAAGTATAATGAAATGGGTAGTTATTTTCAAAGATATTTATCCTACTGACTAAATGTAAAAGATTATGTCATAAAGAGGTATAATGTGAAACGTCTGTTTGTCCACGCTCTGATATGCAATGTTGAGGGTTGTCCGCTACTTGGACAACTTCTTCTCAATCCATATGTTTCCTCCTATTTAAATTATACTCCCCTCCGGTGCGGCTGCTGTTCCACCGGTGTCGGCACTGTTTTTACCTGGATTGCACAACCATGTTATCTGACATGATCCCAGCAGCCAATCAGAGGCTTCTTTGGACATATCACATACATCGAGAGGAGGTGATAGAGTAGCAGATCTCACTTCCTCCGGATGTACCGTAAGTGTTTTGTCTAAAGGCAGAGTGCAGCAGCTGTTTATTGGCCTCAGGGATCATGTGAGTTAACACTATCATGCTATTTCTAGATGGATAAGGGTATGTGCACATCAACCGGAGGCACTGCGTGTTGGACACAGTGCCTCTGGACCTGAGGGAAGAAGCAAGTAAACACGTGGAGAAAACAGCCATCCTGTGCCCACGATCTGTGCTTTGTGCAGTGCGGCCTCTCCCTGCATTCACCCACTGGAGATCTATTCCGACTGCACAGCATTAACTTAACATGCTGCAGAGATGCGGAAGTCTGGCAACCCGCACCGCAGCTGAAATAATGCTGCGGTCTGGAGAAGCATAGTGGTCATGGGATTTTTAAAAATCCCATCCACTGTGCTGGTACTGCACAACGCAGCTTTTTCAATGCAGCAAAAAGACACTGCTGATCCAGATTGTGTGCACACAGCATAAGTATTTTGCCAAAAGACAGAGTGTTCCAGCTGTTTATTGGCCACAGCGGTAATGTATGGTAACGCTATGCTCTTTCTGGAGAGAAAATGCCGACATGGAACAGCATTGGCACCAAAGATGAATATAAGATGAATTAATTATCTTAATAGGGGAAAACATACGGATTGAGAAGGGGTTGTCCAAGCAGTGGCTGTTGCTTTTTCAGGTTTTTTTTCAGTTAGTCTGTGCTCTACCTAATACAGCATGGTCGGGTTTTAGTGTATTTATATCGCCCAATAGTGTATATGGAAAATGTTCCTCCACTATTGTAAGTATTAACCATAGAAATAATTTAGAGAAGTGTAAATATATATGATTGGAAGATGTCTGCTATAAACCAGGGTTCATTTAAAGAGAATCGGACAGTAGGAAAATGCTTCTTGGACCACGGTTAGCATGTATCAGACACTGGCTGTATGATTTCAGCTAGGAATGTGTGAACACATCAAAGACAAAGTCCGGACTAATGCTCTAGAGTACAAGAGACCCCCCACATTGAATTAATAGTGAGAGGTCCCTTATCTGAAAGAATATACTCTCATATTCATATTAACTCAGGAGAAAAGATTGAGTAACATGCAAAATATTTCTTTCATTGTGGATAAGTTTGTTAAAAATACAGTTTATGGTGCAAATTAACAACAAGGTGGCAACCACTTTAGAACCTATTGGTCATATAAATAGGATAGGTTTGACAAATGTTATTTGATTATATCAAACTAGCTGTGAGCCCGATTCTAAAGAATCGGGAGTCTAGAATCTGCATATAATTTTTTTAAGAGTTTTAAATAATAGACTTAAACACCAGATATATGACTAAGTAGGCGATGTAGGCAGAACTGTGAGGGTAGCAATATAGTGGAGGTGTAGAAAGAGTTAATGTCCGACTAACAGGACTATAACAGAATAGGAACTTATAATGATATCAAAAATGTTATTGAAGGAGTGCGCTGTAAATTATATCCAAAATGGTGTTCAAGGGGTTAATGTACCAGTGGCAGTAGTTATAAACACTACCAAATATGCAGTTAATGCTGAACTGGTATATAATGGGTTAATTTCGCAGTGTCATTACAACTATTCACTGTGTAATATAAATAACAACAATAATGGAATATAAGGGGTTAATGTTCTTACTGGCAGTAGTAATAGAGACTACAAAGTATGGAGTTAAGGCAAAAATGGTATATAAGGGGTTAACTTCGCAGTGGCAGAACAACTACACACTGTGTTATAGAAATTACAGATAAAACGGAATGTAAGGGGTTAATGTTGCTACTGTCATGAGTACAATGAGAGAAGCGCCTCACTGGCCATTGAGATACATGGAGGACTTTGAGTTTGACTTTGAGTAAATTTGAAACTCAAAGTCCTCCATGTATCTGAATGGGAAGTGAGGCGCTATGCTCATTGGTCGGCGCCAGCACACAGCGACCAATGAGCATAGCGCCTCCCTTACAGCAGTAAATTTGAAACTCAAAGTCCTCCATGTATCTGAATGGGAAGTGAGGCGCTATGCTCATTGGTCGGCGCCAGCACACAGCGACCAATGAGCATAGCGCCTCACTTACAGCGGTAAATGTGAAACTCAAAGTCCTCCATGTATCTGAATGGGAAGTGAGGCGCTATGCTCATTGGTCGGCGCCAGCACACAGCGACCAATGAGCATAGCGGCTCACTTACAGCGGTAAATGTGAAATTCAAAGTCCTCCATGTATCTGAATGGGAAGTGAGGCGCTATGCTCATTGGTCGCTGTGTGCTGGCGCCGACCAATGAGCATAGCGCCTCACTTCCCTTTCAGATACATGGAGGACTTTGAGTTTCAAATTTACCGCTGTAAGTGAGGCGCTATGCTCATTGGTCGCTGTGTGCTGGTGCCGACCAATGAGCATAGCGCCTCACTGGCCATTGAGATACATGGAGGACTTTGAGTTTCAAATTTACCGCTGTAAGTGAGGCGCTATGCTCATTGGTCGCTGTGTGCTGGCGCCGACCAATGAGCATAGCGCCTCACTTCCCATTCAGATACATGGAGGTCTTTGAGTTTCAAATTTACCACTGTAAGTGAGGCGCTATGCTCATTGGTCGGCGCCAGCACACAGCGACCAATGAGCATAGCGCCTCACTTCCCATTCAGATACATGGAGGACTTTGAGTTTCAAATTTACCGTTGTAAGTGAGGCACTATGCTCATTGGTCGCTGTGTGCTGGCGCCGACCAATGAGCATAGTGCCTCACTTCCCATTCAGATACATGGAGGACTTTGAGTTTCAAATTTACCGCTGTAAGTGAGGCGCTATGCTCATTGGTCGCTGTGTGCTGGCGCCGACCAATGAGCATAGCGCCTCACTTCCCATTCAGATACATGGAGGACTTTGAGTTTCAAATTTTCCGCTGTAAGTGAAGCGCTATGCTGATTGGTCGCTGTGTGCTGGCGCCGACCAATGAGCATAGCGCCTCACTTCCCATTGAGATACATAGCGGTCTTTAGAGCTGTGCATGGCCAGGCCCTTGGTTCTATTTTCGGCCACAGCGCTCGGCTCTCGTCGGTCATCGCCGGGGCGGGAGACTCGCAATGGCCGCTGCGCGGCCATTGCTCGCGCCCCTGCAATGCTTCGCAGGTCGCGTGGGCGCCGCGCGCCCACGGCCACAACGATGGCAGCAATGCCGAAACTTACGGAAGTGCGTTAGGGGAATTATATATTAGATGTGTCCCAATTACAATCAGAGTTACAAACTAGAAACTGATCACAATAAACAATAGTAAGTGATAACGTCATATTAAAGTACAAGTGCAGAAGATCATAATTTCACTGCCAAACAGGCCATGTGAAAAGAGACTGACTTTAACAGCACAAAATAGTTTAAAACATACTTTAAAAGATGGCTGGGGACAAAGTGACAAGTCAAAAAGCCAGCTTCTCCCAGCCCGCTGCCTGTGACTGGCAAGTCTATTCCTATACATAAATGCAGATAGTGGACTGGGAGAAGCCATCGTGAAACACCCTTTTCTACCAGTCTCTCATGCAGCTTGGCTTTTAAAGTATAACGCATAACACAGTCATGGCTGAAATGATACACCCTGTGATTCAGGGAGTATGAATCCTCTGTCAGGTTCCCTTTAATGTAATGATAATAACTTTATTTATATGTACAAAAAAGCACTTACATATCCTCCAGCACTTTATAAATCAGGGGGAACATGTACAGAAAATGTACGACGTTACAGAATAAGGTTAGGATTAGATACAAAACCTTGATCGGCATTATATAGTAGCACCCCTGGCGAAAAAATCACCACTCAGGGGGTATTTTGCACAATCTCCATACAAACAACTTTTATAAACTGGAGGAAAACATGGAGTATATTGCAGTAAAAAACTTTTATTTTTATAAATTCATGTGTAAAAAAGCGTGATAATAAATAAGTGGTCCACTACTACCTACAGACCTCTCCCTGAGGAAGCTGTGCGGGCGAAACATATGTAGGGGCTATAGGACCTACTTTCTCTCTCCTCCTGGTTTGCTCTAGCACAGTTTTGACCATATAGGTATGATCCTTTGGATGTCTTACTTTGTTCAGTTTTTACTGTGACTGTTGGTACTGATATCTTTACTATGGGTATAACATTGTATGTACGCTTAAGTCTGATACTCGCCCTGAGAACCAATTAGTGGATAATTTTACCAAAATGGTGCACTTTATTTAGTTATTATGTGGTTCTCTATAGTATCTGTACAATTGTAGTATACTCTGTATGTACACTGTAAACCCTATGTTTGCTCTGTAGTCAAGTATAACTGTATCATATTCTGGTCTTAACATGTCGGTTGAGTTGCATCTCAGAACCCCCGCTGTGTCACTTTTTTATCATGCTTTTTTACACATGAATGTATAAAATAAATGTTTTTTACTGCAATATACTCCATGTTTTCCTCCAGTTTATAAGAGTAAGGTTAGGGTCACATCTGCGGTTGGGCTTGCAGATCCTGATCCGGTTTTGAGCATTAAAAACTGGAGCCTGTGGGAAAAATCATGCAGGCTGCATCTATCGTGCCGGTTCCAAAACCAGATCCATTTTTTTAACATGGGCGCCTATGGGAACCGGATCGGATCCAATTCCGCATGCAGCTTTTAAATTTGCAAAAACCCACATTCCAAAACCGGATGCATTAATGCATCCAGATCCCGAATGAGGGTTGCAATTTTACTATCAAATGATAGTATGAAAGCACGCAGTAAAACCACATCCGGTAATGGATGCGGTTACCGGATTGTGCCTTTTATGTGTGACCTTAGCCTAACACATAAGTCATCAATTCAAAAAGTAGGAGTGAGGGACCCACTATAAAAGATAGGGGTTGACCTGAAAGGAAATGTGTGTTCAAATATGTTTACGGTATGTTATGTAGGGGATGATTAACTGATTTCTAATCCTTGGTTATATCCTCAAAATGTCATAAAACAATTAGTTTTCAATTTATCAATTGAGTCAGAGTGAATTTTAATCATGGTTTTCATTTACTATTGATTGTTATTCCATTAATAATCTTAGTTATACATTTTAAAGATTTTTATATTGATTTAACAGGATACCGCAAAGAGTCCTACATTTTTTCCTTGATAAATGTATTTGCCTTGTAAATGTATTCGGCCCCCTTGAACTATTCAGCCTTTTGCCACATTTCAGGCTTCAAAGATGAAGATATACGGTAAATTCTAATTTTTTTTGTGAAGAATCAACAACAAGTGGGACACAATTGTGAAGTGGAACAAAATTTCATGGATATTTTAGTCTGGCTTCACACTACAGTTTTTTCCCTGATCAGGTTCGATCAGGTTTGTGTGTCAAAACCAGGAGAGGAACAAGGAGAGGAACTTGCAGAGAAAAACTATAATTGAAAGATTGACACCTGTTCTGAGTTTTGGAGACACTCCTGGTTTTGACACACAAACCTGATATCACTCGCTTACATGGCACTGACATTGCTGGATGCTGCTGTGTATGTGTTTTTCTTTAAGAGCTGCATGGTTGATAGTTGTGAGGGTCTTTGCCTCCTGTGTTGTGCTCCAGAACTGCATTCACTATTAGGTTCAACTGCTGGTCGAGGGGTTAATGGGTGACTCACCTGAACTGCCCTCCTCTTAGCCTTTAAGTAGCCTCTCCTCTTACCAGGTGGTGCTGCTGATAGAGTCGTGCTGTGCTGACCTGTGTGTTTGTGTGGCTGATGTCCTTTCCTTTGGAGTTGCTGTATCCCAGTTCTGTGGAGGCAGGTGAGGGGACAATAGCACAGGGCTGGTGGAGGAGTTTTAGGGAGAGGCTGGAGGCCCGAACCTTCTCACCATCAGAGATACCTTCGGGATGAGGGCCATTCAGGGTACCTAGACTAGGGTCAGACTAGTCTTCCCTGGTCACCCTGCTCATTACTGCCATTTCCTCATCAGCATTCTCTGTACACCGTGACACCTGATGGAACTTGATCAGGTAAAAAACTGCAGTTTGAAACAAGCCTTAAACTTTATTAACAAATAAAAAGCTGAAAAGTGGGGTGTGCAATATTATTCGGCCCCTTGAGTTAATACTTTGTAGCGCCACCTTTTGCTACAATTACAGCTGCAAGTCACTTGAGGTATGTCTGTATCAGTTTTGCACATCGACAGACTGAAATTCTTGCCTATTCTTCCTTGTAAAACAGCTTGAGCTCAGTGAGGTTGGATGGAGAGCGCTTTTGAACAGCAGTTTTCAGCTCTTTCCACAGATTCTCGATTGGATTCAGGTCTGGACTTTGACTTGGCCACTCTAGCACCTGGATACATTTATTTTTGAACCATTCATTGTAGATTTTGCTTTATGTTTGGGATCATTGTCATGTTGGAAGATAAATCTCTGTCCCAGTCTCAGGTCTTTTGCAGACTCCAACAGGTTTTCTTCCAGAATGGTTCTGTATTTGGCCCCGACCATCTTTCCATCAATTTTTACCATCTTCCCTGTCCCTGCTGAAGAAAAGCAGGCCCAAACCATTATGCTACCACCACCATGTTTAACAGTGGGGATGGTGTTTTGAGGGTGATCAGCTGTGTTGCTTTTACGCCAAACATATCGTTTTGCATTGTGGCCAAAAAGTTCGATATTTGGTTTAATCTGACCAGACCTTATTCCACATGTTTGGTGTGTCTCCCAGGTGGCTTGTCGCAAATTTCAAATGAGACTTTGTATGGATGTCTTTGAGAAATGGCTTTCTTCCTGCACACTTCCATAAAGACCAGATTTGTGCAGTTATGACTGATTGTTGTCCTATGGACAGACTCTCCCACCTCAGCTGTAGATCTCTGCAGTTCATCCAGATTGATCATGGGCCTTTTGGCTGCATCTCTGATCAATCTTCTCCTTGTTCGAGATGAAAGTTTGGAGGGACGGCCAGGACTTGGTAGACTTGCAATGGTCTGATACTCCTTCCATTTCAATATTATCACATGCACAGTGCTCGTTGAGATGTTTAAAACTTGGGAAATCTTTTTGTATCCAAATCTGGCTTTAGACTTCACTACAACAGTATCTCGGACCTGCCTGGTGTTTTCTTCATCTTCATGATGCTCTCTGCACTTGAAACAGAACCTGAGACTATCACAGAGCAGGTGCATTTATACGGAGACTTGATTTCACACAGGTGGATTCTATTTATCATTACCAGTCATTTAGGACAACATTGGATCATTCAGAGATCTTTATGATGAAATTGACTGCTTCAATGTAGAACATATGATGATTTCTTATGTAACCCAGACAGTATTGTATTTTGGTTTGCAAACTTATGGTTAAGTCCTTAAACTCTAACCAGAACCAGACAGTATTTTGTAGATGACTGTGGTGTTTAGTTTAGCATGGTAATGTAATTATCTAACTTGTTTGTCATAGAAGGCCAGAGAACCTAACTATGCTAATTGTCCATTGTATGTTACCATGTGGATCACTGACTATATGTACATGGCCTCAGCTACTATTGTTTAAATGTCATTGATTGCAGACTCAATGTCTCTTACTAACATTCCATTGTATTACTGCTAGGTGCTATATCCATCAGTATTTGGCTCTCCATGTCTGGACTGCAATACTACTAAAAATTATTAAGTGAGCTTGAGGTCCAGCCAATGAAAAGACAGTGTTATTACACCAATCGTGAAGTCCCCTAATATCCTGCAATGAGGGCTGAGGGTATATAAGGAGGACTGTTCACTTTGACCAGCAGGTTGGATACAGGCAGCTAATCTAGGATCGTCGGGTTTGATTGGCAAGCCATAACCCCAGGCCTAGGCATTTCGGTGCCGACCAAGGGGATCAGAACCTGGACTATAAAACCACAAGGACTTCAGCATCGAATTATCGAATTCGGCTGTGATGACAAAAACTGCATAAGAAAGCCACGCAGGTTGGGACAGTTCAGTCACCTGGCTACAGACTTTGCTGTGCTATATTCTAATCCCTGGTGAGCCAGCGGAAGGGTGAGACTCTGTTACCTGTTACATTGTTGTGTTTTGCTGGTTACGTGTTATATGCTGTTCACTGTATTGAGGATCCAATAAAGCCTTAATATAGTGGTTTCCTCACCCTGTGTTGTCTGAGTAGTGTTCCACCCACGGTTAAGGAGCTCGGGCGTTTAGATAGGGATGAGCCCTGGTCCACTTGTCTTTGTAAAGGCGGCTGGGCCAGCGGAAAAGAACATCCACTGACCCCGGGTCTCCACAATTGGTGGCAGCAGTGGGATACTACTCAGCCTGGTTTAACCAGGAGAGCTGCAGGGGACTGGTGTTCGTGGACACCTTCCAAGGGCTCAACAACCAGGGATGCATATAAGCATACCTAGCAGGCCATAGTGAGGCATTCAGGTTTTGGACACTACCATGTCCGACCTCACCAGCTCAGCAATGGGACAAGGGCTGGAGTTGAAGTACAGCCGCTATAAGAAACTGCAACTAGAGGTGGCTGTGTCTGTTCCGAGAAATCGTAGCCAAGGACACTGACACACGGTCGGAGTTGATCCAGAAATTGATCCAGTGGCATGCCCAGAAGGATGCAGAGAATGATGAGGACCCCGCCGAGATTGACCCAAAGGATTTAAACTGTGTGCCACAGACTCTGTTGCCTGTTACATTATGTGTTGTGCTTGGGTATGTGTTATATGCTGTAAACTGTTTGGGGATCCAATAAAGCCTTAATATTGTGGTTCCCTCACCCTGTGTTGTCTGAGTAGTGTTCCGCCCACGGGTTAAGGAGCTCGGGCGTTCAGTTGGGTTGAGCCCTGGTCCACGTTGTCTTTGTAAAGGCGGCTGGGCCAGCAGACAAGAGCACCCACTGACACCCGGGTCTCCACAATCCTCACTGAACTTCTAGTGAATTTTCTGCACTGAAAGTAAAGGGGCCGAATATTATTGCACATCCCACTTTTCAGTTTTTTATTTGTTAAAAAAGTTTAAAATATCCAATAAATTTCATTCCATTTCATGATTGTGTCTCACTTGTTATTGATTCTTCACAAAAAAAATTGAATTTATATGTTTAAGTTTGAAGCCTGAAATGTGGCAAAAGGTTGAAAAGTTCAAGGGGCCGAATACTTTCACAAGGCACTGTAAATAACTTTTTCCTATTGTTTTATAATGTTTAATTATGTACTATATTACACAAAATATGGTTGTTATTGTCATGATCCCTCTGTACAGTCCCTCTCGGACACTTTTGTAGTTATGCTGTTACTGATACCTGGATGTGCTGTGCTGTCAGTATGCTGAACATCAAACCAGTCTAGCAATTCTGGTTCTGGGATGAGTTGGGTTGCTCAGGTGTTTCAACTTCAATTTGTTGCTCTGTTACCTAACTGAGCAGCCCTTCCCAGAATGCTGCCAATCATATATACTGTCTAAAGTCCTGTGTGACCTGCATTCCTGTGTCTGCCCTAACCTCTGTTATATTACTCGGACTGTTGATTGATTACTCTTTTGTACTTGTTTTAATTCTCCTTGCATTTTGACCCCTGGACTGTTACCTAAACACACCTTTGTTTATATATTGAATCCTCTGTGTGATCTTCTGGAAAACCTGACCCTGAACTATTACATGAGTATGTCTTTATCTACTCCCAGCATACTGTGAACTCTCCTGGAACTGTCCCTGAACTACCTGTGCCATCCTTTAAGTTGTGATTGTATCACAACCTAGATTTTGTAGTGACTATCTTCACAGTTACTTTTATGTTTAATTCTTATTATAGAGTTGAGCAAATCTTCCAAATTTAATTTGGGCAGATTCCCACTATTCAAGATAGTATATCAATTTACATTGTGTAAATTCAAAGCAAATTGAATCAGTCAGGAAAGGATTAAAATAAATATCCTATACTTATCTCTCCTTTGCCCCTCCCTTGCAAGTGCTGATTGTAATATTAAGGTAGTGGTGAGATGACCAGATTGCAGTTAGCAAGTGCAGTATGCTAAACACTCTAGCTACGGACCTAAAGCCAGTCACAATTTGGGTTGCAGTGAAAATCATGGACACTTTGTTATATTTGTACACGGCACAAAATGGAACAATGTGTCCATGATTTCACTGCAACCAGAGATCCGTGAACAATCTCTGCAAAATTATCTGTGTGTGTAACTGGGCCTTAATACATACTTTTCACCTGCCTACCAGTCCTGGAAGGGGGACTTTGGCAAGCCCTTCCCAGATGACAAATAGCAGGTTGGCTGGTGGAAGCGGACACAGGCCACAGTCATATCAATCACACCAGTACAACCAAGAAGAACAGTGCTAGATCAAAACAAAGTAAAAAAAAAAACTAGGGAAGAGCCTAGACTAAAATGCCAGAGCAAACAAGCAGAAACACAACTAACTGCTAACCTTTGCCTACCAATCACAACGAAAACATTCAGCACAGAGGAGAGAATATTGTAGGTTTTAATCTCCCTCTCATGGATCACCTGATATGCTGAGGGAAAGCCCAATCTCAACCCTCAGCCCAGAGGAACAAAGGATAGGGTAAGGAGGGTGGATTGGAAGGAACCTTTCCGCTACCTAGTTGAACCAGCAGATGTAGCAGCGCATATCTGCTGGCAACAGCTGACACTAGGGGACCTGGCATCTTAGGGACCCCTGAACAACATCATCGCCGTGAGCAACAGCATCTAGCCTCCTAGCAATACCATAATCTGAAGTCTCCAAGAGCACAATAAATGGCCAGAGCAAGCACCTGCACCTCTGCCTTCTGGAGGCAACATTTCACTGACATGGCCAGTGAGGGGTGATGGGTGACTTGACAGAGAGACAGAGAATACAGAGACATAGAATTGACTCGCTACTGTGAAGAACGTCCACTCATGCCATCATTCCTCAGAGCAGCTCTTCTATCTGACATTTGTATCATACTGCTTCTATCTTCCTTCAGAACACGTCTAGCATTTATTAGGCTCATTGGTGCAGCTCACCAGCATGTATCTGAGTCAGGTGCTCATGTGTGGTGTGACGCACTTCATTGATGTTCATGCATCACATGCAGTTACTTGAGGCCTGTTTGTATGCCAGTGACCGCAACCCCACCTCACAGCATGTCCCTATTGAATGGAAGATTTGCTAGTTGGACAGAAGATTGAAGAGCCGATTACAGAACCAGTAGTGGATACTGATCAGTATAAGTATAATAAATTTTAAACTCTTTTCCAGCCATCTATAATCCAGCAAAAAGGCAACTGGCACAAGTTCATATTCCGATAAATTCTTTTTTTTGTAAAAGTTAAAATTAACTTGATTTATTGCAAATTAAATTGCTCATCCATAAATAACTGTAAATATACTATAACAATTAGACATAACATAATTTATTATTTTTATTAATAATATTTATTATTATTAATATTATTACATTTATTCATTTACATAGCTCTATTAATAACATAGCACTCTACATACGTTTGCTAAACTGTCCCCATTGGGGCTCACAATCTTTAGAATGTAGGAGGAAAATTGATAACTTGGAGGAAACCCACGCAAACACGGGGATAACTTACAAACCCCTTGCAGATGTTGTCCTTGTCGTCCTACTTTATGATATTTCTACTCTTTTACTGATGTAGTCTACGTAGTAACAGTAGTACTTCTACATTTAGCTCTCTGTTTAATGTTAACTGCTGTAGTTTTAATTCTATATGGTAATAAGTGTAATACAAAAGGAGGATAAAACTAGTATGATAAGAGATGTAGGTCAAGACCGTTTCAATAAAGGGATTTTATTTGATTTTGCGTGAGCATGTGAATCTGTAAGATCACATTTAAAAGGTGAACAAGCCTATAATCATGCACACATAATATACCTTATTAATACTAATAGTCTGTAACCGCTTCTTTTTATAAATTAAGGTTATCACTCACACTAGGTTGGACTTTTTGCTGAAATGAAAGGTGTTACATCGACAAAGGGGCAGTGCATCTTTAAAGAAAAACCATGAATAACAATGAAACCTTCAGCTCATTTACATAGGGTGACATTTTGTAGAAAATATTGTAACATTAGCAGTAGTATAATGAAATTGAGCCTATCAGCCATGCAGTAATAATATTACTACAAAGGTAACCTGTCCACAGTTTGTTATCTAGAAAATATTCATGCCAAGAAACATATATTTTTTAAAGAGTGTCAAGGAGTGTATGTTTTCTCCTTTACTTTTCCTCGCAGACTATCCATCTTTTGCAACAGATTTACTGCATGATCACTCCCTTTACATGCTAATTATATGCAGTTCTAGTGAATTTGTTAGTGGTGACACTTTAGAAATCCAGTGGGACTCCATCTCATTATGTTGCAATGTCCAGATATATCAGATATTATTAGCTGTCATTAATCTGCACAAGAAATTCTCCGTACACAGCTACGCGGAGAAAGAGGGAAGCTGGGAACTAATACGTTCCAAAATGTTCCAGCTTCAAAAGGTCATAGAGGGGAAATCAATATCCAGCAATAATATGTAGATTGATAAAAGAAGGCTGAATAAAATAGAGCGGACATGTTCAAGATGGACACATATAGTATTTATACTATCATTGAAAATGGAATTATTCTCCAGTAGGTGATTGTAATAAATAGGAGGCGCTGGAAATAACATTCATTTCTCGTCATATCACCAGTCACATTACGGTTATTCTTTCCTTTGTCCCTTTGTCGTCCATGAGTGATATGATTGGCATTCAACTGGCATCAAATAGACTAGGGGATATGAGATCTGGCAACTAAGATTTGATTGGTCACCAATAAATGCCTGCTGGGAATAAAAGAAGAAAATACCCATATTTGTTTATAGGGACTCGCCATTTTTTTTTAGGAAATTAACTATACTGGAGTGGGATCTACGGTATATCTTTTAGTGATTATTAAATATTATGCAGATGCTGTATGTAGAGATGTATAAGATATGTACATAATAAATGTAGACATATAACCATAGCAAACACAAATACAAAAATAATAATGGACTAGAGCAATTTTTTTGAAGATAGATAGATAACTGAAAGAATTGAACTGGAATATAAGTATATGCAATTTGTAGGAGTATGTTCCCACTGGGCATTAAACAGCAACAGCCAAGAAAAAAAGCAAAAAATGAGCAAACTCGCGAAAATAAGTGAATAATTAGCAATAGTGCATGTATGTTAAATAGGGTGTTTAGTTAACATTATTTTGATAAAAAAAACATAAAGCCATCCACGATATCGAGGTGACCAATATCGGGCATCTAAATATTAAAAACCTTATTATATTATTATTATTATTATTATTATTATTTACTAGATGGTGGCCCGATTCTAACGCATCGGGGATTCTAGAATATGTATGTAGTTTATTTATGAAGATTTAAGAATAATGCAAAGAATACGCGATATCTATTTATTATCTACCTATGTGTCTATCGTGTTTATTGAATATTCTCCTGGGCTTGCCTTAGATGGTAGAGCATTCGTGTTGTTGTCTGTTTGCCCTGTCTTCTGGAGATTCATTTAGCCGACACTATGAGATTCGGCATCTTGGGCTTGTCTGGCAGCAGTTTTTGTGGTGTCTCCTATTGCCGACAACTAGTGATGGGTGAATCCTAAATTACTCGGAATCGCTTGACTCTAGCGAGTCCGAGCACAGGACTCGCTACTCGTTGCGAGTCTAGCGAGTCCAATGTTAATGAATGGGGAAGCGAGTAATAGCGAGTAGTGTGAGATTTACAAATCGCAGATTTGTCTCGGAAGCTTCAGCCTGAAGCAATCCTAGTTTTGTCATTTATTTGCATTGGACTCGTTTACTTTGTAAGTAATCGCTGGGAAACTCGCACAGATAAGAGTCCTCTCTGCTCAGTGTGCTGGCTGCCAGCTCCAGGGTCCTAGAGCCTGCCTGCTGCCTGATGTAGCAGAGCTGAGATTGTTCTCAGTCTGCTCATTCCCTGTGTACAGACATGAATGTCTGTGCACAGAGATGATGTAGCAGTGCTGAGATTGTTCTCAGTCTGCTCATTCCCTGTGCATAGACATCTATATCTATGCACAGGGGATGTAGCAGAGAGGACATCGCGTTTTGGACTGCGTCGGACGGAAGAGGATTTTTTTAATTAAAGATGGAGTCCCTAATGGCTTTTTTTTTATTTCTAATAAAAAATTTTCTTTGTGTTGTGTTTTTTTTAAAACAATTTAATAGAAATTCATGGCGGTCATGTCTAATATTGGCGTGACCGCCATAAATTTCGGGCTTAGGGCCAGCTGATAATACAAAGCTGGCCCTAACCTCTTTATTACCCAGCGTGCCATCGCTACCAGGGCCACTGGAAGAGCGGGGTTCAGCGCCATAGGATGGCGCTTCAATGAACGCGCCATCTTCTGGGGCGGCTGCGGGCTGCAATTTGCAGCGGGGGGGTGCCCAGAAAGCTTGGGCATCCCTGCGCTGCGGATTCCAGCCCCCAGCTGCTTAGCTGTACCTGGCTAGACATAGAAATTGCGCGGAGCCCCACACATTTTTTTTAAATTATTTCATGAAATTCTGAGATTCTGACTCTGACTCTGAGACTCTGACTCTGACTCTGAGACTCTGACTCTGAAATTCATGAAATAATAAAAAAAAAATGCGTGGGGCTCCGCGCAATTTCTATGTCTAGCCAGGTACAGCTAAGCAGCTGGGGGCTGGAATCCGCAGCGCAGGGATGCCCAAGCTTTCTGGGCACCCCCCGCTGCAAATTGCAGCCCGCAGCTGCCCAGAAGATGGCGCGTTCATTGAAGCGCCATCCTCTGGCGCTGAACCCCGCTCTTCCAGTGGCCCTGGTGGCGGTAGCACGCTGGGTAATAAAGGGGTTAATACCAGCTTTGTTATATAAGCTGGTATTAAGCCCGAGATTCTTAATGTCAGGCCACGTTTGACCCAGCCACTAAGAATCTCCAATAAAGGGTTAAAAAAAACACAACACAGAGAAAATTTTTTATTTGAAATAAAAAAAAAAGCCATTAGGGACTCCATCTTTAATTAAAAAAATCCTCTTCCGTCCGACGTAGTCCAAAACGCGATGTCCTCTCTGCTACATCCCCTGTGCATAGATAGATGTCTATGCACAGGGAATGAGCAGACTGAGAACAATCTCAGCACTGCTACATCATGTCTGTGAGCAGGCGGGCTCTAGGACCCTGGAGCTGGCAGCCTGCACACAGAGAAGACAGCTGGACTCGGCTCGCAATGTAAGAGCAGTTACTTTGCGAGTTTCCCTGCTATCACTGGCACAGTAGCCGAGTCTAATGCAAACAATGGCAATCCGAGTTTTGTCAGCGTTTCTGACAAAACTAGGATTGATATTGATTTGCATTGGACTCGTGCGAGTAATCACTGGGAAACTCGCAGAGTACCGAGTCCTGCAAGTCCCTTACTACTCGCCGAGTAACGAGTCCTAGCGAGTAGATTCGCCCATTCCTACCGACAACGTCTGTGATATGCCGCATCCTGGGCTTGTTCTACGGCAATTTGCTGCGGTATCTCTTTGTGTCAACGTTGTCGTCGCCTTGCTGCTTCTGCAGCTTTTCTGTCATCGTCATTGGTGTATTTGCGCTTACAACCAATTAAACCCATTGAATAAATGTGACTGAAGTAGTTCAGACTGTCACTGACACAATGTGTGAAGTAAATGTGACTGTAGAACAGCACACTATGACTGACAGACCTTGTAAACAGGTGTGAAGTGTGTCACACTATGACTGACAGCCTTGTAAACAGGAGTAAAGTGTGTCACACTATGACTGACAGCCTTGAAACAGGAGTGAAGTGCGTCACACTATGACTGACAGCCTTGTAAACAGGAGTGAAGTGCGTCACACTATGACTGACAGCCTTGTAAACAGGAGTGAAGTGAGTAACACTATATCTGACAGCCTTGTAAACAGGAGTGAAATGCGTCACACTATGACTGACAGCATTGTAAACAGGAGTGAAGTGCAACACATTATGACTGACAGCCTTGTAAACAGGAGTGAAGTGCGTCACACTATGACTGACAGCCTTGTAAACAGGAGTGAAGTGCGTCACACTATGACTGACAGCCTGGTAAACAGGAGTGAAGTGCATCACACTATGACTGACAGCCTTGTAAACAGGGGTGAAGTGCATCACACTATGACTGACAGCCTTGTAAACAGCAGTGAAGTAAGTCACACTATGAGCGGCAGCCTTGTAAACAGAAGTGAAGTGCGTTACACTATGAGCGGCAGTTCAAATTGCGTGCCAAGCCATGCTCCGGTTTACTTATTGGTCGCTGTCGTTTTAAAACACACTTCGCTGATCGGTCGTCGGCAGCAACCAATCAGCGAAGCGGCACGGCTTGGCGGGAAATATGAATCCTGCTAAGATCAGCGACCATTCAGCGGCGCGGAATTCGAAACCCCTGCCAAGCCATGCTCCACTGTGCTGATTGGTCATCGCCAGCCGCAGCGACCAATCAGCGCAGCAGAGCATGGCTTGGCAGGGGTTTTGAATCCTGTGCCTGCTGAGAGTGGCGACCAATCAGCAGCGCAGGATTCATATTTCCCGCTAAGTCGCATCAGCAGCGGTGACCAATCAGAGCATTAGCGCGGCTTGGAACAGGATTTGAAACCTGCACCGCCAATTGGCCACTGAGAGTGGTGACCAATTAGCAGAGCGGGATTCATATTTCACGCCGCGCCACTCCGCTGATTGGTCACCGCTATCAGCGTGTGTATTATTGCTGGGGGCCAGTGTAGTGCAATATGCACGGCATCCCCCGCCGCTGATGGACAGGGGGATGCCGTGCATATTCATTACACTAATGAGGCGGCCCCACGTGACCGTCGCGGTCACCGCGGCCCCCTCCTGCCTCCTCCAGCCACCGGTCACAGCCCCCCCCTCAGCAAAAACCGAGTGACTCGTGTATAAGCCGAGGGGGGCACTTTTCAGCCCAATTTTTGGGCTGAAAAACTTGGCTTATACGCGAGTATATACGGTATATTCATACACCTTGGTTTCTTTTATATCAATGGAGAATGAGATTTGGCGTTTTAATATACACATATCATATACATCACATTTCTACACTTATTGGTTTAATTACACTTCCAATGATTATATCATGTTGTTATGACATGTGGAAATTGTATTTTGTTACAGCTCCAATAGTATAATTGTCCCTCTTATAAGCATAAACATTCCTCTGCAGTGCGCATGCGCGCTTGGCCTGCGTTCCCGGCGGCCGGTTGCTGTGACAACGCGTCTATCTCACGTCGCTTCCCTGCCCTCTCCTTGACGCGTCGGGGGCGGTCACAGGGAAGTGGCGTCAGACGCTGAATCCGGCGGCTTGGTCCCGGCGGCGTGAGTGAAGCGCCACTAATGCGCACGTGCATATGTATGAAACATTCCATATAAAAAGGACGCAGTACAGAGTAGCGACACCCTCTGGAAGAAGCCCCCAAAGGCGAAACGCGTCAGGGTGACCCCAGCATCCAGTATGGATGGTAATTATAACACTAATTGAGGCGCTGTAGTTGCCGGGCATTTGCCCAGCCGGAACATGCGCTTTACGTGAGAACTGACAGCTATAGTGCATAGTATATACTGTGATGCTCAGTCTTGGTGTATTATGTTTGAGATAGAGTGTTTCTGTTAATCTTTATCTGGGATTTCCCTATTAGTGACCACAATTGGGGATTATACACTGTGTATACCTTGGTAATTGGTTTTCAGCTTCTCAACCTTGGTGTTGGTAGTTGACTTAATTAGCTTTGCCCCTGGACTGTTTTCCATTTATTATTTTTTATTTTTTGTCACCGTTATTTGATTATACTTTTTTTTGTGTTCTTCAGCTTTCATCAGTGGTTGAGGTAATCGACCATTTGTTATATATCCCCATATCTGGATATGCTATCAGTGGAATCCCTTTATTTATGAAACCTCTTATGAAATTGAGCATTGACGGTTGTTCTAAGGATGTATAAGATATAAATGACTTTAATAAATTGATTGTTCTCTGTTCAATTGGTGTATAACAATAACAGGATGCATTACATTTGTGGTGATTTTATCATTATTTGATGTCATAATTGTATTACTGATTACGTTTTATGAATTGTACCAATGAAATTTTTGTTTTTACCATAATTGGGCTATAAACTCATCTTTCAATCACAGAAGTAGCGCGGCTTGTTAGGGTATTTAAATCCCGCTCAGGGTACTACCGCTGGCTCGCCTGGCTCATCTACTACCTTACAGAGGTCCGCACGAGCCAGCTGGGAGATGACCGGCAATAGCCGGTCATCTTGTGGCTGCTCGCAGCGGTAGTAACCGTAGCGGGATTCAAATCCCCTGCCAAGCTGCGTTACTTTTCTTATTGGTCACCGCTGCCGGCGACGACCAATGAGCGGACCGGCGCGACTTGGGGGAAAATATGCATCAAAGCATCTGCCAAGCCGTGTTCCGCTGGGCTGATTGGTTGCCGCCTGCCGCAGCGACCAATCAGCGCACTTGGTGCATGTTTTAAAACACGGTTCGCCGGCGGCCACCAATCAGCAAAGCGGAGCACGGCTTGGCAGGAGTTTTGAACTTTGCGTCGCTGATTGGTCGCTGCTAAGAGCGGGAACCAATCGTCGTTGTGGGATTCATATTACTCGCCAAGCCTCGCCGCTTCGCTGATTGGTCGCTACCGGCTGCGACGACCAATCAGCGAAGCGTGTTTTAAAATACGCTCCAAGTGCGGTTGGCGGCAACCAATCAGCGCAACGGAGCATGCCTTGGCAGGGGCGACCAATCAGCAGCACGGGATTCATATTTCCTGCTGCGCCGCTCTGCTGATTGGTCGCCGCCAGCAGCGGTGACCAATCAGAGAAGTAGTGTGCCTTAGCGGGGGATTTTAATACCGTTCGGGGTACTACCGCTGCTGATGCCGGTCATCTCCCGGCTGGCTCACCATGGCTCATCTTCTGCTGCACTGAGGTCTGCGGCGAGTCTGCCGGGAGATGACTCGCCAGTCATCTCCTGGCTGCTCGCAGCGGTAGTCCCCCGAGGAGGATTGAAATCCCCCGCCAAGTGGCACTACTTCTCGGATTATATTCTCTGAACATAAATCCTGCGCCGCTAATTGGTCGCCACTCTCAGCGGTGACCAATCAGCGGCGCAGGATTCAAAACCCCTGCCAAGCCGTGCTCCAGCGGCGACCAATTAGCACACTAGGCGCGTGTTTTAACACACGCTTAGCTGATTGGTCGCCAATCAGCAAAGCGGCGCAGCTTGGTGGGAAATATGAATCCCGCACCGCTGATTGATCGCCGCTGAGAGTGGCGACCAATCAGCAGCGCGGGATTCAAAACCCCTGCCAAGCCGTGCTCCGCTGCGCTGATTGGTCGCCGCCAGCCGCAGCTGGCATACAGAGGACCTCTGTATGGCAGTACATGACCCGTGGTGCGAATTTTGAATGCGCGCAGCTCTTTTGCATACGCTGCGCACATTGGTCGCTGCAGCTGCTGGTGACCAATGAGCGATGGTGAGCTGGCGCGCAATTTCCATGACAGACATTATTAGGCAATTATATAGTAGATTATAGTGCCATTTATGCAATGGCGCTTTACATGTGAAAAGGGCATACATAGACAAGTGCAATAATTAGGAGCAATACAAGGCACACACAGGTGCAGGAGGACAGAGGACTATATGTCTACTAACATAAATGTGATAAGGATTGAGCAGGACCGTGGCACCAACATGGACACCCTGTAATGGGAAGCTATATAAACATAATGTCCAGCTCAAATAATGGGAGGCCGAACCATCGTTTGCATTACTGCAAAAAAAAACGCAAAAAATACCAAAACAAATGAACTGGAATATAGGTTTGTATATATGCAATATGTAGAAGCATGTTTAAAGGGAACCAACCACCCCAAATGACCCCCCCGGACTGTTAATATGTGTCCCTACACCCAGCACACACATTTGGGGCAATCGTTTTTGCTAAAAAAACTGTTTAGTAGAAGCTAAGATATAGCTTTATGAAGTTTAATAACTTCTGACGACTGGGTGTTACCTAGCTTTGTCCACGTGCAGTGTTCGTGCCTGTCAGCCTTCTCTCCCCCTCCCCTCTCACTTTCTAAGAGCCTGGCCGCGTCATGAAAGGGGCGGGGCTCGCCACGATTTAGCCCTGCCCCTTTCGTGATGCGGCCAGGCTCTTAGAAGATGAGAGGTGAGGGGGAGAGGAAGCTGACAAGCACGAACACTGCACGTGGACAAAGCTAGGTAACACCCAGTCGTCAGAAGTTATTAAACTTCATAAAGCTATATCTTAGCTTCTACTAAACAGTTTTTTTAGCAAAAACGATTGCCCCAAATGTGTGTGCTGGGTGTAGGGACACATATTAACAGTCCGGGGGGGTCATTTGGGGTGGTTGGTTCCCTTTAAATTGGCATTAAACAGAAGCATCCAAGAAATGAGCAAATACTCTAAAATCTACTTACATAATTGCCATCAGACCAGAAGTGTCTGGATGTAACCTTTATTCGCCACCTAATTGATCCACATGAGCAGCACTTGATTGGTCCACCTAAAAGAAAAAAAAATGCGGCCACCATATTGGCACACCAATATGCTGACCACATGCTGCTGCTGTCCTCCAGGTCTTCCTCTGTCTTCACCTACTCTTCTTCCACCGCCGTACCTGCTATGCTGCACCACCTGGGAGCAATGTGCATGTGGCGGTGACAAGAGCTGAAGGACATGTGATGATGTCACCACTATGTGATCTGTACTGCAGGGGGCGGGGTTAAGCAGTGATTGTTTTACTGGCAGTGAAAGATCTGTGGAGATTGTCATGTGACATAAAAGGGTGGAGGTAAGAGACAGCATATGGGGACAAAAGATAGAGGTGAGAGCCCACAGAGAGGTAGAGAGAGCACACAAAGGGCCAAAGACAGCACACAGGGAGGCAGAGAGCGCATACAGGAAGGCAGAGAGTGCACACAAGGAGGCAGAAAGTGCACACAGAGATGCAGAAAGTGTATACAGGGTGGCAGGGAGTTAACACAGGGGGCACAGTGAGCACACAGGAGGGCCAAAGAGACTGCACAGGAGGCCACAGAAAGCATATAGGAGAGGCAGAGAGACCACACAGGGGGGCCACAGAGAGTGCACAGAGGGGGCACAGAGAGAATGCAGTAGGGGCTCAGAGAGCACACAGGAGAGGCACAGAGACCACATAGGAGAGCACACAGGAGGGGCACAGAGGCGGTGCAGGGACCATATAGGGGTACCACATAGACCGACCAGATGGGACACAGAGAACACAAAGGAGGGGCACAGAGACCGCACAAGGGGGGACACAGAGAGCACACTGGAGGGGCACAGAGACTGCACAGAAGTCACTGTGAGCACACAGGAGGGGCACAGATGTGGAGCCCACAGGGACGGGGTACTCGGTACCCGACCGGGGTACTGCTGGGGATATCACGGTGGTCTTGGTCTGGAGCGTGTCCCAGGTTCTCTCAAGTAAAAGTGGGGTATTTACAAGGGAGACTGTTGTCGTGACGCCACCCATGGGTTGTGATCAGTAAGGGGACCACCGCTACAGTATGCTTCTGTCAGGAGGATGGATGGGTGCTGCAGCAAGGTGGATGAGCCCGCCGCGGGTCGGGGCTGCTCCTGACTGGGTGTAAAAGGTGTAATGCAAAGTTCAGCATACCTGAAATCAGACACGGAAAACTGAAGCAGGGTTCACTGGGTTTACTTTCAAGTTCTTCAGTTCAAGCAGTTCACAACAGTTCATAGCACAGTTCAATTCACAACTCAGTTAACTACGGACACTTGATCCCTCTGCAGCCAGGCTGTCACTCTGAGACCCCTCACTCTTTCTCAGTGTCCTTTCAGGCTTATTCTCCTCTCTCTCTCTGTTCTTCCAAACAGATTGTATGGTGGCAGCTCAGTCCCTGTTATGTGGCTTCCCCCTATGTGTATGGGTAGCAAGCCGAGTCCTTCTGGATGCTGCTGAGCCTCCAACCCTGTAGTGGGAACACGGATCTGGAATCTGTGTTCCCCGCCGGTTTGTCTGGGGAGCCGGTGTGTAACTTCAGTCCCCCTCAGAGCCCACACTCTGGTGTTAGCCTAACCTTTGGTAACCCTTTCTTTCAAGGTATTAATGGGCTCCTTCTGACCCGTGTGACTTCCAGATGCAATCAGGGAATCTATCCCGCTGGTAGTTGGTTGGTGCTGCCGTGTTCCTCGGACCGGGTGATACCGGTCTGGTCTCTGTCCTCACACTCCCTTGGGATGCCGGCTATGGACGAGCTTTCTCTCCATGGAACGGTGTCTCTGTGGATTCTGCGTTTCCAGGGAGCCCAATCCCACCGGGAGGTGTCACTGACTGTCTGGTCTTGGCTGCTCGGCTCACTCTGGCCTACTAACTCTTTCCTCCTCTTTTCCTCTATTTGTACTATCTGTCACCTGACCTACATTCCCACCCACTTTCCTCTAAACCCCACCACCCCTTGCCCACCTAGAGTCCCGGACTCTGGGTTGGGTGCTGTGCTCCTGTGGGTGTGTGTGCTGTGAGGTTGTTTGGTGCACAAACTATCTATCTTCTGCCTGGCTGCAGTTCCCTATGTGGCCACCCTGGTCGCAGGGGCGCCACACAGAGACCTCACGGGAGAGGCACAGAGACTGTACAGGGGGCACCGAGACTGTACAGGGGGCACCGAGACTGCACAGGGGGCACCGAGACTGCACAGGGGGCACCGAGACCGCACAGGGGGGCACAGAGACCACACAGGAGGGCACAGAGACCACACTGGTGGGGACATAGAGTGCACAAAGGGCAGAAGGCATGCACCGTGGGCAGAGACAATGCACAGAGAAGCAGAAAGCATGCACAGTGGGGCAGAGAGAGTGCACACAGGGGCTAAAGATTGAACACAGGGGGCTGAGAGTGACAGGTGTGCAAATATGGCACCCACTGCTGGTACTGGCACCACCAGCAGAATAATTCTTCAAGTTATCACACCAACTTTATTTAGGAGTTCATTAAAAGGTATATGGTATGAGCCTATAGAACCATGAACACATAAAACCTGATTTGTTTTGACACACACGGTCTTAATCATAGGCATACACAGGCCCAGACTGGCAGGCGGGCATGCCGGGCATTTGCCCAGAGGGCCTCTGGTAATATGAGTGCCTGTGATCGTTCCTCCAAGAAAGAAGAAAGAATAACTTTGTTTTATTTTAAGCCTCCCCTCCGTTAGAAAATCTAGGTAGTTTTCAGAGGGGAGGGGAGGAGACTGGGAGAGATCCCTACATGATAATGAAGCAATGTGTCACGTCCTACTGACGGACCCCACACGTAGACCCACTGGACCGCGTAGAGCGGATGCCGATACCGGGTGATAGAGAGGCGGACAAGTACCGTAGAGTCAACAGGTTTATTAGAACAACAACACCCCTGGGGAGAGCCACAAGGTCGCAGCACTGGAAACCCACCGAAGGAGGCCCCGGAGTGCTTAACCCCTATACAGGGATCCCGCCGGTACCAACCTCGGAGGGGCCAATGAAGCGGACACGAGTGTTAAACCGACCCCAGGCGATGTGGTAATAAAACAGCAACTGGGTATACAATAAGAAACGGGAACCGGGAACACAGAGGATCCGGAGCAGGGCTGGAGGAAGCTCTTCAGCAGGGAAGAGGTCCGGAAGCAGACCGAGACCACTGGAGTCAGCGAGGAGTCGGCACGGAAGGAATCTGCGGGAAGGAACAAGAATCACATATCAAGATGATAAAGGAACAACCTGACCAGACCAGGATTAGCAAGTTCTCTACATAGAAATTGCCCTGGCAATGAGTAAGAGAAAACAGGAAGCTTATATCATAGCAGGGTACTCCTGATTGGTAGAACACAGAGACCTGGTGATTGGCTGAGGGGAGGAGCAAGCTCCCTGCAGTCCTCCAGCAGATACTAATTTGGAGATGGATTGTCATAGCTCAAGCAGTGGTCCCGGAAGTGAGAGGAGCAGTGTTGCTCAAGCAGAGGGTGCTGGACCCCTGCGGCTGGAGACAGGTGCGCGCACCCGGAGAGCATACGGTAAGGAAGACGCTACCCGACCGACCCACGGGCGGCGGCTGCCAGCGCCCCGGAGCCGTCGGCGGATGGTCGACACCCGGGGCCCTTGAGGCCGGACAGGGGCAGTAGGAGCTGAGGGAGTAACGGGAGCATGCCGCGGGGCACGGGCGGCAGACCCCCGGGTGGTGACACAATGCTTTTGTATTTAAGGACGTCGTCTATTTACAGGAGTGCGGCACTGCGATTGGCATGGCCTGCGCGCCTTCGTACGCCAACCTCTTTCTTGGTTATTCGGAGAGTGAAATTTTTGGCGACGGATTAGTGGCGGCCTGCCCCCATGTGCAGTGCTGGATGCGCTAAATAGAAGACCTCCTCTTCATCTGGCAAGGCTCAGTGGAGCAGCTGGATGACTTTATGAGAGAGTTAAACCTGAATGATTATAATATCAGATTAACTTACAAATGTAGTTCGAGGAGAATAGACTTCCTGGATGTCTTGATGGAGGTGGATTGCTCCAGTCTGATACAGACAGATGTCCATTGGAAGCCTACCTCAGTGAACTCTTTATTACATGCATCATCAGGTCATGACTCCTCCACCATTTGTGCCATCCCCACCGGCCAGTTCTTGAGGATGGAATGAATCTGTTCAACAAATGAGGGATTCGAACGTCAGTCTGTGGACCTCAGGCAAAGATTCTTGGATCGGGGATATTCCAACAGGTGCATAAAGCGGGGCTACCGCAGGGCGAAACACACACCAAGGGACGGTCTCCTTAGACCATCACCTAAAAAGACCGAAGCAGAACCAACACTGCATTTTGTTGGTACATATAATCATGAATGGAACACTATGAGGAACATCCTCCAAAGACTCCAACTTTGAAGAAATGTCTGCCAGCAAGACCTCTTATGACACCAAGATATGCCAGGAGTCTGAGTGACATCCTGGTAAATAGCCATTATGTACCATATATTCAAAACCCCTTTGGCTCACGGGATCCTGTTTTAGGTTGTTATTCCTGTGGTAATTGCATCTCCTGTATCAATATCGAGCGTGCTATTCACTTTCACTCCGCTGATGGCTCCCGTAGATATGAGATCAGGCACAGGATTTCATGTACGTCAACTCATGTGGTATACTTTGCCCAATGTTCCTGCTCTCTAGTCTATGTGGGACTTACATCACGTGAGTTGAGGGTGAGAGTGCGGGAGCACGTTCGGGATATTATTGCTGCAGGCGATGCAAAAGATCCCACAGTGTTGAAAACACTCCCGAGACATTTCTTGAAATTTCATGGATGCAACCCTGTTTCCCTGAAAGTCAGGGGGATTGATATGGTGCGTTGTGGCAATAGAGGCGGTGATTTGAAAAAATTGCTGGCACGCATGGAAACAAAGTGGATCGTGCTTCTGGGAACCTTAACTCCCAATGGTCTTAATGAGAATGTAAGGTTTAGTCCATACCTGTAGTATATTGTTAGTTTTACCACCTCAGACCTTCTGTTCTAGTCTTTTCTTTTATTCTTAATTATTCTCGTCCTATTTTTCTAGGATTTTAAATTCACATACCACTAAAGCACTTTTCTGATGTCTCGGCCCTGCTGAAGTATTCTGCCCAAGGATTGCCTGTCTTTACAATCAAGCAACAATGGAGACAACATTTACTAGGGATGAAGAAATTTTTGTCTTTTCTAATGGAGGACTGAACCCTTAATTATATTTAAGTGGTTAATACAGCCTATTCAATACTTGTATGATTTTTCGCTATTTCTGTTGTGCTCTGTCACTGTTCACTAATCACTATGGCAACCTAGCTATCGGCACAGCGCTGCACTAAGGTTGTCACTCCTTCTGAGGGTGGTGCTGAGTTTTGGCTCCTCCCCTTCCACCTGGTAACTATGGTGATGCGTCCCATTGCCAGGTGGAGGGTTGAGATGCGCCCGGACTGTGGCCCGCCCTTGGAAGTTGAGCGGTGACGTCAGTGGAGCCCAGAAGTGCTGAACACCGCACCCGGGATCCCTGGCGCTATAAAGACGCTGCTGGTGCTCTAGCCTAGTGTCCACTACTTCCACAAATATCTCCCTGAAGAAGCTGTGCTACCATGCTGGCAAAACATATGTAGGGGTCTCCAAATCAGGACCAACTTTTCTTTCAGCTCTGCTCTGCCTCTGTGGTTATTGTCTAGGTATGTTGAGACGCCTATTATGATCAATTTCTCCATCAATCCATGTAACTATCTGAATGTTTTTGTTGGACAAAATATGTGTAATATTGTAGTCTGATGCTATATGAGCTGGTGTTTATTTTTGATACTGTATTGACCTATGTGAGTTATCTGTGCACTTTATTCACCAGAATTGGCATTCAGTACCTGTAAATACCATACATGAATCTACCCACAATTTGCTGTATATTTAATTAGTACTGGATTTTTGGAAACCTTTTAACCATAGGGGTGAGTTGCATCTCAGACCCCCTTTGTATCCACTTTTGCTATCACGCATTTTAAAAAATCTAAATAAAAATATTACTTTTTTACTGCAATATACCCCAGTTTCTTTCTCTTGTTTAAAAATGATAATTAAGCATATTGGATTCTTGCATTAGACACCAGTCATCTGCAGAGTCTACACTTTTGCAATGACCTTATGTATTTTTATTAAAATAAATATCAACTTTTTTATTTTTATGTGGAATACCAAAAATAATATTGCAAAAAATAAAATCATTCAATAAAATAATAATTTGAATATAAAGCATAAAAAAAAGATTATCTATTATATAATTGCGAATAGCTTTTTTGCCCCCGGCGTGGTCATGTGGATACGCGTGAAGCATTGGCCGCGAAGCGGCCATTGCGAGTCGGCGTGGTCATGTGGATACGCGCGAAGCATTGGACGCGAAGCGGCCATTGCGAGCAGTTCTAAGTCGACTCGCAATGCGAGCCGGCGTGGTCATGTGGATCGCGCGAAGCATTGGCCGCGAAGCGGCCATTGCGAGCAGTTCTAAGTCGACTCGCAATGCCCGCGCAGCGGGATTGCGTGTCAGAGACTCGATTACTAAGAATCCCGATTGCATGTGCATCGGGCTCCCAGCTAGTAACAAAATATTCAATAAAACATTGCGGTTAGGGATGAGCGATTATATTCGCAAGTATTCCGTATTCAGCGGGTAATGCGGTACTCGCGGTACTCGAAACATATCGAGTATTTCACTACTTGCCTCGCAATAGTCGGATCTCCCGCCCAGCATTAGCCAATCACAGTAATGCCTCAGCCTTCTTGGTTTAGCATTACTATTAGGGATGGGCGAATCCTGAAATACTCGGAATCGCTGGACTCTAACGAGTCCGGGTCCGAGACTCGGTACTCGTTGCGAGTCCAGCGAGTCCGAATAGTAACCTGTACTTTTGCAGTGTATCTATAGAGATACACTACAAAAGTACCCTAAAAGTTAATCTAAGGAGTTAAAAACAATAAACATTAATACTCACCTCCTGTACTCCTGGACCGGGACCGGTACCGAAGACCTCTGGCTGTTACAGGACCTCCGAGACCACCGGGAGAAGATGGGGAAAAGGACCTTGCAGTTCAGCCAATCAGCATGCGGCTAGCGGTCACATGGGTTTGTCATGTGGCCGCAGTGCAGCCGCATCACAACCCATGTGACCGCTAGCTGCATGCTGATTGGCTGAACTGCAAGGTCCTTTTCCCCATCTTCTCCCGGTGGTCTCGGAGGTCCTGTTACAGCCATAGGTCTTCGGTACCGGTCCCGGTACATAAGGTACAGGAGTACAGAAGGTGAGTATTAATGTCTATTGTTTTTAACCCCTTAGATTAAATTTTAGGGTACTTTTGTAGTGTATCTCTATAGATACACTGCAAAAGTACAGGGACTCGCTACCCCCGAGTAATTCCTAAGGAAACTCGGCGAGTAGCGAGTCCCCCGAGTCCGCTACTATTCGGGCGAGTCCCGAATAGTAGCGAGTAATTCGCCCATCCCTAATTACTATGATTGGCTGGCATCATACATGAGTCATAGCCTATGACTCATAGGCTCTATATAAGCCCTGCCGTCGCCATTTTCTGCACATTGCATGCAGAACACAGCTAGTGTAGGGAGAGTGTGAGCAGCTGCTAGTGAGAGCTGTGCTCATGCAAATCATCCAGAAATCCTCTGTAAAACCCAAAAGCTCTTGTGAGAGCTACCAGTATTGTAGTACTAGGTGACTGTAGTGCAGGGAGACAGGCAGGAGTGTTACAGTACCACATAGTACAGTCAGCAATATTTCAGCTCTTCTCAGAGCTAAAAGTATAAGGTCAGAGAGTATTGACAGTTTTCCCAGCTATTTTTGGGGTCACATTTACCACTGCAGGCCAATTTTTTTGCTGTTGCGGTGCTGTGTTCAAGCCGAATAGCACGCACAGTACTGCACAAGTGACACGCAGCCAGCACTGTTGTGTGGTGATTGGTTTTGCGTAATATTAAGCCTTAAGCCTCAAGGCAATTTTTTTGTACCATTGCAGTGCTGTGTTCTCACCGAATAACACGCACGGTACTGCACAAGTGACATGCAGCTAGCACCACTGTCTTGTGTGGTGACTGGTTTTGTGTCATATTTAGCCTTAGGCTAGGGTCACACTTGAGCCTTGAATGCGCTAAAAGCTACCGTTTTTCACAATTGCAAATAGACTCCAATGCAAAAAACGCATTGCAAATGTGACGCTATGCATTTTTGCAAACGCACTTATAAACATGGTAAGCAGCCTTTTTAGGGGCGTTAGACATGGGAGTCTATGGGTGACGCATGCGTTAACGCATAGGCCATATTGAGGCATGCGTTAACGGATGAGTTTTCCAAAATGAAGCTTTTTTCCACAGAAATCAATCATGTCATAGGTCACCTGACCTCGGCATGCCATATATTTGGGGGTGGAACCCAGGAAGTGTGGCCTTGCCCCCAGGTGTCTCATTACACTTTGCTGAATCTGCCCCTTCAAGGTATGTATACATGCGTGTTACATGTGCTAATCATGTATTTTGCTGTGGCGCCCTGCATCCACAGGTACCCACAGGCCTTCCTAGAACACAGATGAAAATTCACAGCAGGTACACCAGTACAACCAATATCTCCCACCCCAGCACAGTAGGGGGAGCTCAACTTGCTGCCCTTAGGCAAGATCCCCTATATATACTGATGCTGGGGAGGAGTTAGTCAGAGTGTGCAGATGCTTGGAGAGCTGCGAATACGTCCTGGTGATCGGTGCTTTGCTAGGCCCGAACTGGTGACCCTGAACGGCCTCTGAGGAGTCCTGCCAGGCCCCAGAGTGGGGACGGAAGGCAAGAAGAGGAAAGAGGAAGAGAAGTGGGAACCGAGGAGCCAGAATAGGTTCACCCAAACAACACACCAGACATCTGTGTCTGCAGGAGAGCTACATGCCCAGCAGAGAACCCGGCAAACCGTGGAGACTCCAGTCACCCGGTGACCTGCTTAATCTCCGTCAGGGAGCCAGACACCGTAGAGAGAGAAACGGTGGTAGACATCAGAGGTGTCCCGTGGACAGCGCAGGTGAAGAGATTGAAAGTAGTGGAGGCCAGCCAAGTTCTACACGGGACAGGAGCTTCTACATGGGGGAAAAAGGACACTGAGGCCTTACACCCATTTGCGGTGGAGATTCAACTGTGTTTCCTGGTCACCTGACAGTGTTCCGGACTTTTACCTGATATACCACCAGTAAAAGGTAAAGAGACATTGAACAGTGTGTGTGTGCATTCTTCACCCCTTGTCCCCGCTACCCGCAGAGACTATCCCATTATTCCACAACCTGGCCAAACCCCTGCTCCATTCCTCACAATCATCACTGCCCCAGAGGTTTAGCTCTACCTGTAGGGAGCTGCTCCACCCTAGCCGCAATACCACCACTCTCCGGAGGACTGTGGCAGCGCAGGTGTCTAGTCACGAGGTACTACAGGTGGCATCACGAGACAAAGACTTTAACCTCCTGTAAATACCAAAAACAACCCCCTTCTTTCAGGGCTGTCCCCGGGGCCACGGATCTGGGCAGGCCACCTGTGACATTCTCCGGTTGGAGAAAAAGAGGCCCAGACATCCGAGTTCCCATACCCTGGGGTGCTACATTGCAATCCGACACACTAAACACATGTAATTTGCCCTTCTCTTTTTGTTACCTCCACAGATGTCTGACTCCGACCTAAGTGAAGTGGTCACCCTGTCAGACTCTTCTGCCTCTGAGTCTTCAGTGAGTTTACTGTAACTAGTCTTGTGTGTTGTGATCAGTTGTGCCATGCCAATGAGGACACGTTCAGCCGGCCTTTTTTTTTGTTTGGTGTGTTGTCCAAATATATTTTGAAATTCGTTTTACAAACATGTATGTCAGACCTGTCACATGATGTGTTTGCTGGCCAAAAATATGTAACCAGCATCCACAGCAGAGTTGCGGTTGGGGTCACGGTATAAATAAATGTGTGATGCCGCATGACCCTTTTTTATGAGGGGATTGTGGGACATGGCGGAACATTCATCTTGCCCACGTGAATAAGATCTCACATAGTTGTGAAGATTGGCATTCTGCCATGTGTTGGACATATGTAGTGATATGTACATATGTGGGCATGGTGACGTGCGCCCAGGGCTAAATGTAATGACGGATTTGTCGGCCACAATGTAGCCATGTGGCTTCTGTCTGTCTGCACACGTGCTGGTAAAGGGACCCACACACACACACGTGCTTCTTTGTTGTACCTGGCCATGGCCCAAGTATACCACACATTCATGTGACAGGTGTGTGAAGGCTCACTGGTCATGTAGCATGTAATTAAATATGACTGTGCGTCCCAATACTGTGGCCACTGTCCCTTGTTGTTGTAAATATATGTTGACACATATGCCTGCATGTATGGGCCCTCATTTATGTTCACCTTCTGTTTTCCAGAACACGACCACCTCCAGTGTTTCATCTGACTGCACCCAAATGAGTAAGGCTGGCTTCACACAACGGTTTTTTTGGATCCTTTGCTGTCCAGTGTGAACGGACACCCCCGAATCCAATTCCAACCCCATAGTAACCCTATGGAGCTGGAATATGCCGGATGAATGTGTTTTGGCATCCGGTTTTTGGATGTTTGGGAGAATCCAGGAGGAATCGGATTTTTCTCCCGGACACAAAAATGCTGCTTGCAGCATTCTTGTGTCCGGGGAGGAAAATCTCCCCAAATCGGATCCTCCCAGATTTTCCCAGAAACGGGGCAATCTGGCGTTCCCTAATATAGGAGCCTATGGGGCCGGATTGCCCCGGGCGGGGAGAATCCGTTAACCGGACACCTGTGGCTGCATGCTGCTGTTATTTCAGGACCGCGGCTAGCTCCCCGCGAGCTGCGGTCCTGAATCATCATCAGCGGCACCTGTGTCCGGGTGCACACCGGACCGGAGGGCATATTTGCCCTCCGGTTCTGTGTGCGGTTCCGGTCCGGGGCTGTCAGGTTCATCCCTGACAGCCCTGGATCGGATCTTGCCATGGTGTGAAGCCAGCCTAAGTTTTGTTTGTCCGGAATACATGTGCAAATGCTGTGTGAAAGCATCCTTACACAGTTTGGCTAGGGTCACATTTGCTTTTAAAAATTCAGATCCTGATCAGGTTTTGAGCTGTTAAAAAGCTCAAAACCGGATCAGGACCTGCAGTCCATAGGAGCCCATTATGTAACCCGGATTGCACTACATGCAATCTGGTAACCACATCCGGATTTGCAGCCTGCGTGAAAAATCATGCAGACTGCAGTTTTTGGAGCGGTTTGCAATCCGCAGCAGGATTGCCATAATGGGCTCCTACGGGAGCCCATGCGGCTGCCGCAAGGCGCATTTGAATGCCTGCGGCAGCCATATTCTTTGTTCATCCCTGCTGCCACAGAGATGAGCAAAGGGTTAAATGTTAATAATAGATGTGGGCAACATGTCTCTAGGGGGTGCCCACCCTCCCTAGAGACATGCTGTCCACACAGGTTGGCATGTGAGGGGTTAATATGTGGAATTATAGTCTTGCCGGCTATTGTCGGCATTTACAATTTTATGAATGAAACTCGGCGGCTCCTCACTGTAGAGGAGATACAGTACGTAATCTACGTACTGTATGAGCCACTATCCAGGGTCCTGAAAGCTTTAACATTAGGTCTATGGGCAGCGCACCGCCATAGACCTAATGTTAAAGCTTTCAGGACCATGGATAGCGGCAGATACAGTACGAAGATTACGTACTGTATTTCCTCCACAGCGAGGAGCCGCTGGGTTTCATTCATAAAATTGTAAATGCCGACAATAGCCGGCAAGACAATAATTCCACATATAAACCCCTCACATGCCGACCTGTGTGGACAGCATGTCTCTAGGGAGGGTGGGCACCCCCTAGAGACATGTTGCCCACATCTATTATTAACATTTAACCCTTTGTTCATCCCTGCAGCAGCAGGGATGAACAAAGCATACGGTAACCGGATTGCTCCGGATTACACATCCTGAGCAATCCGGTTACCGCATGCGGTAATAAAAAGACTAGAGATGAGCGAGTACTAAAATGCCCGGGTGCTCGAAGCTCAGGCCGAGCATCCCAAGATACTCGTGTACTCGGCCCGAGCACTGAGCCCAATGTTATACTATGGGGGACTCGAGTATTTTTTTGGCTTGACCCCCGGCAGCATGGAAAAACCCTAAAAATGTCAGAAAAGTATCAGAACAGTGCTCAAATGACATGGGAACAGCATGAGGAAGACCCTGTAAGCATTTCAGACCCCAAGGTCACTGCTGTAAACAATGTTGTCAGTCTAGTACGCCACTTTTACGGACTGTCAAGAAAACGTTACAAAATGAAACCAAAATGGATTTTCATGGAAAAAATATTAAGGACTCATACCCACTTGTGAGGCAGAGTTGGTGTATGTTAGTTTTTTGGATTATATGAAAGATTAAAAAAAAAAAAATTGTGTGGCACTCCCATGCCCCTGGGAAGAGAAATGAGGGCCTCTTTTAATATTGTGCCCATTATAAGGAAGTGGGTCTTTTGTAGTATTGCCCTAGACAGGGCAGCCAAAAATTGTGTGGCACTCCCATGCCCCTGGGAAGAGATGTGCATGAAGGCCTCTTTAAACAATGTGCCCATTAGTAAGGAAGTGGGTCTTTTGTAGTATTGCACTAGGCAGGGCAGCCAAAATTGGGAGGCACCACAATGCCCCTGGATAGAGGCGATGCATGAGGGCCTCTTTAAATAATGGGCCCATTTAAGGAAGTTTGTCTTTTGTAGTATTGCCCTAGGCTAGGGCTGCAAAATTGGTGGCACCACAATGCCCTGGTATTGGCGTACATGAGGGCCTCTTTAAATAATGTGCCCATTTTAGGAAGTAGGTCTTTTGTAGGTTGGCCTAGGCAGGGCTGCCAAAAGTTGGGAGGCACTCTGATGCCCCTGGATGGAGGCATGCATGGGGGCCTCTTTAAATATGTGCCCATTTTAAGGAAGTGGGTCTTTTGTAGTATTGCCTAGGCAGGGAAGCCAAAAATTGGGGCACTTCATTCCCTGGAAGAGACGTTGCATGAAGGGCCTCTTTAAATAATGTTGAATTTTAAGGACGTGGGTCTTTTGTATTATTGCCCTAGGCAGGGCTGCTAAACAATTGGGAGGCACCACAATGCCCTTGGATAGTGGTGTGCATGAGAGGCCTCTTTAAATAATGTGCCCATTTTAAGGAAGTGGGTCTTTTGTAGTACTTCCCTAGGCAGGGATGCCTAAAAATTGTGTGCACACAATGCCTTGAATGAGGTGTGCATAGAGCCTCTTTAAATAATGTGCCCATTTTAAGGAAGTGGGTCTTTTGTAAGGATTGCCCTAGGCAGGGAAGCCAAAACTTGGGAGTCACCACAATGCCCCTGGATGGAGGCGTGCATGAGGGACTCTTTAAATAATGTGCCCATTTTAAGGAAGTGGGTCTTTTGTAGGATTGCCCTAGGAAGGGCTACCAAAAATTGGGAGGCACCACAGTGCCCCTGGATGGAGGCGTGCATGAGGGCCTCTTTAAATAATGTGCCCATTTTAAGGAAGTGGGTCTTTTGTAGTATTACCGTAGGCAGGGAAGCCAAAAATTGTGTCGCACTCTGATGCCCCTGGATAGAGGTGTGCATGAGAGCCTCTTTAAATAATGTGCCATTTTAAGGAAGTGGGTCTTTTGTAGATTGCCCTAGGAAGGGCTGCCAAAAATTGGAGGCATTGCGATGCCCCTGGGAAGAAACATGGAGGAGAGCCTCTAAAAATTGTTCCCATTACAAAGGAGCGGGTCTCCTGTACTTGTATGCCCATTCTGTAAGCATCGACTAAAACATTTACCCCTGGGGGTATACATGAAACTAATGCCTAACTTTTGAACGGTTAGGGTCATCATCATCATAAACATGGTCAAAACTGAAACCTCATGATGATGGTGGCGGATGAGGAGAAGGAGGAGCAGTACAGCAAGTAGCCAAAGACATGAAGTGTGTACCGATGTGTGGTGTGCGGAGGTGCATGGCAATCTACTGGCACAAAATTTAAATTCCGCTATCATTTGGTGGTGGTGTGGTGAAGTCAGGCCCAATCCAACCCTTGTTCATCTTGATCAGATTCAGCCTGTCAGCATTTTCAGTTGACAGGCGGTGCATTTATCTGTAATGATTCCACCTGCGGCACTAAAGACATGGTCTGACAAAACGCTAGCGGCAGGGCAGGCCAGGACTTCCAAGGCATAGAGAGACAATTCCTGCCACGTGTCCAGCTTGGATGCCCAATAATTATATGGCACAGAGGAGTCTAGGAGCACTTTAGTAGATCGGCAAGGTACTCCCTCAGCATCTTGGCAAACTTTGCAGTCCTTGTGACACTACCCCGCACCTCAGGGCCTGTGCTACGGGAGGTGCTGAGAAAAGTGTCCCAGATTTTTTAAAGTGTTCCCCTACCTTTGCTGGATTGGACTTGTGCTTCTCTCGGCCGGACGCCTTGGTTGTCCACTGAATGTGACCTCTGCCGCTAGCATTTTCAGAAGGGAATTTTTTGACTAACTACGCGACTATGGCCTTCTGGTACTGCAGCATTTTTGTAAACCTCTCCGCCTTGGAATAAGAGAAATAAAGTTTTCCTTGTAGCGTGGGTCTAAAAGTGTCACCAACCAGTAATGAGTGTCCACGAAGATGTTGATAATGCGAGGGCATGAGACAGGCAGCGTAACATAAAGTCAGCCATGTGCCCAGACTGTTAACAGGGAAGACTTCAGGGTCCTCACCAACAGCATGACTGTCCATGCTGAACTCATTATCCTCCTCCTCTCCCCTGTCTTCTGGCCATCCATGCTGACCGAAGGTCTAACAGTTGTGCATGTATTACCGTCAATTCCGCATGAAAGTAGCTCTATTTCTTCACCCTCCTCCTCGTCATAGTCCTCCAATGCACATTGGGATGAGATGAGGCTGGGCTGTGTGTAATCACCTAGTACAGTTTCTTGCTGCAACTCATCTGCTCCGCCTGCAATGCATCTCTTTGATTTTGAGCAGAGCGCGTTTTAGAAGACAGAGAAGGGGATGGTGACACTAATGATGGCGTCATCGCCGCTCACCATCTTGGTGGAGTCCTCAAAGTTTTGGAGGACGGTACATATGTCGGACATCCATGTCCACTCCTGAGGTCTTATATGTGGAGTTTGAACCGTATACCGATGGCCTAGTTGGATGCTGGATACTCAACAACTACCCTCTTCTGCTCACAAATCCTGACCAACATGTGCAGTGTGGAATTCCAACGTGTGAGGACATCACACACTAGTCTGTGAGCCAGAAGCTGCAAGCGCCGCTGAAAGCCGCAAGGTCGGCAGAAGCAGTAGGTGACTTTCTAAAATGGGCACACAGGGGCGTACTTTGACGAGCAGATCAGACAGCTCCGAGTAGGATTTAATAAACCGCTGAACCACTAGGTTGAGCACATGGGCCAAAGCATGGAACATATGTCAGCTCGCCTCACCCAAGCCACAAGGTTCTGGCCATTGTCACACATGACCATGTCTGGCTGTAGGTTCAGGGTGTGAGCCAGTGATCTGCCTGCTGTTTCAGAGCTGTCCACAACTCTTCAGCATTGTGGGGTTTGTCACCTACGCAAATTAGCTTCAGCACAGCCTGTTGCCGCTTAGCCGAGGCAGTGCTGCAGTGCTTCCAGCTTGGGACTGGTGTGGAGGGTGAAGTGGAGGAAGAGGAGGAGGAGGCTGAGGAGCATGACGTGCCAGAGCTGTACACTGTGGGTGAAACCCTGACTGAGTTTGGGCCTGCAATCCTTGGTGTCGGAAGGACGTGTTCCGTCCAAGCTCAGACTCGGTCCCGGCTTCCAGAATATTAACCCAGGTGTGCCGTCAGCGAGATGTACCGGCCCTGCCCACAAGCACTTGTCCACATGTCCGTGGTTAGGTGGACTTTGCCTGAAACTGCATTGTTAAGGGCACATATGATGTTTTGTGACACATGCTTATGTAATGCGGGGACGGCACACTGGGAAAAATAGTGGCGGCTGTGGACTGAGTAACGTGGGACAGCCGCCGCCTTCAGGTTGTGGAATGCTTCCGTCTCCACCAGCCTAAAAGGCAACATTTCCAGCGCAAGCAGTCGCGAAATGTGTGCGTATAGAACTGTGACATGCGGGGCATTGGCAGCGTATTTGCGCCTGCATTCCAAAGATTGGTGTATAGGTAACTGAACGCTGCGCTGAGACAAGGATGGGGCTGATGATGTTGCTATTTCTGCTTGTGCAAGTACAGGTGAAGGACAAGAGGCATCTTCGCCTGCTGTATGGACAGGGGATTGGCTTGCACGCACAACAGTGGAAGACGCAGCGGCGTCACCCGAGACAATGCTCTTGGACTCTGCTGTACATCTCACAAAGTCGGGTGCTTTGCTGCCATGTGCCTGATCATGCTGGTGATGGTCAGGCTGCTAGTTTTGCTACCCTGCTGATGCTGGCATGGCAGGTGTTGCAAATGGTCTTTTTCAAATTAATTTTAGACACCTTAAAAAAACAGCCAGACTCGGGAAGACCTAACAGTTGTACTGGCAACTTCAGTCGTGTTGCATGGGAACGGTTGCATGCCTTCTGCCTGCGGACACTACCCTGCTTCTTCCGGCCTATTGTGATGCTACACCTAACTCCCCCTGTGCACTGCTGTCCTCGCTCTGCATGTCCTCCTGCCAGGTTGGGTCAGTTACTGAGTCATCCACCACGTCGTCTTCCACTTCCGCACCCTGGTCCTCCTCCTGACTTTCTGGCAATTGTGTCTCATCATCGTCCACCTCTTGTTAAGACACATTCCCACCGTTGCCTTCTAAGACCATGGCTGCTCAAATATTTGGGCATCATTACATACAATCTCCTCATGACCCACTTCAAGTGGAGCTGATGAGAGGCCAGAATCTATGAATGGATAAGTGAATAGCTCTTCAGAGTGGCCAGGAGTGGGATCAGTTATGTCCGAGGCCGGGCACTCGGCATAGTGGGAGGAAGGAGTATCAAGGTGTGGAATGTGCGGTCCAGTCTCACAGCTGCTGACACTTGACCGTGTGGAAGACAGGGTATTTGTGTTAGTGCCAAACTGACTGGAAGCAATTATCCGCTACCCAACTAACAACCTGTTGACACTGGTCTTGGTTTAATGGTGGAGTACTGCTGCGGTCCCCTAGAAATTGGGACAGAAAGGTCGAGTGAGATGATGTGGGCGTCTGTCGTGGCGCAATTCGAGCTTGTAAATGGCCTCGGCCTCTGCCTGCACCACCATCATGTCCAGTTCCTTGCCCCTTGCCACCGACCTTGCGCATATTCAATATCGTGCTGAATGTAAGCAGCTTAATGAAGGCGTCCGAGAAATGGTTTTCAGCAGCAAACTGAGATTAGAGATTTAGGCCCTGCAGGTGGATTGTTCAGACACAAAGGCTGACAAGAATAGCGAGTCTTTTGGTGTATCCTAATTTATGCTACAACCTACTCCTAGCGCACACAAATGTTAAATGAATGCAGACAAGAGTTGGTTTTTAGCTGGAAACTGAGAATAGAGATTAAGTCCCTACAGGTGGACTGGTCAGACATAAACGCTGACGAGAATAGCGAGTCTTTTAGAGTATCCTAATTTATGCTACAACCTACTACAGCTGCATTAAGATGCTAAATGAATGCAGACAAGATTTGATTTTTAGCACGACACTGAGATTAGAGATTACGGCCCTGCAGGTGGACTGGTCAGACACAAACGCTGACGAGAATAGCGAGTCTTTTGGCATATCCTAATTTATGCTACAACCTACTCCAGGCGCACAAAATGTTAAATGAATGCAGACAAGAGTTGGTTTTTAGCTGGACACTGAGATTAGAGATTAAGTTCCTGCGGATGGACTGGTCAGACACAAAACGCTGACGAGAATAGCGAGTCTTTTGGCGTAGCCTAATTTATGCTACAACCTACTCCTGGTGCTCACAAATGTTAAATGAAGGCAGACAAGAGTTGGTTTTTAACTGAACACTGAGATTTAGATATTAAGGCCCTGCAGATGGACTGGTCAGACACAAACACTGACGAGAATAGCGAGTCTTTTGGCGTATCCTAATTTATGCTACCACCTACTGCAGCTGCACTAAGATGCTAAATGAATGCAGACAAGATTTGGTTTTTAGCACGACACTGAGATTAGAGATTAAGGCCCTACAGGTGGACTGGTCAGACACAAATGCTGACGAGAATAGCGAGTCTTTTGGTGTATCCTAATTTACGCTACAACCTACTCCTGGGGCACACAAATGTTAAATGAATGCAGACAAGAGTTGGTTTTTAACTGGACACTGAGATTAGAGATTAAGTCCCTGCAGGTGGACTGGTCAGACACAAACGCTGACGAGAGTGGCGAGTCTTTTGACGTATCCTAATTTATGCTACAACCTACTCCTGGCACACACAAATGTTAGATGAATGCAGACAAAATTTGTTTTTTAGCTGGACACTGAGATAACAGATTAAGGCCCTGCAGTTGGATTGGTCAGACACAAACGCTGACGAGAATAGCGAGTCTTTTGGCGTATCCTAATTTTTGCTACAACCTACTCCTGGGGCACACAAATGTTAAATGAATGCAGAAAAGAGTTGGTTTTTAGCAGGATACTGAGATTAGAGATTAAGGGCCTGCAGGTGGATTAGTCAGACACAAACGCTGACGAGAATAGCGAGTCTTTTGGTGCATCCTAATTTACGCTACAACCTACTGCAGCTGCACTAAGATGCTAAATGAATGCAGACAAGATTTGATTTTTATCACGACACTGAGATTAGAGATTAAGGCCCTGCAGGTGGACTGGTCAAACACAAACGCTGACGAGAATAGCGAGTCTTTTGGCATATCCTAATTTATGCTACAACCTACTCTTGGCGCACACAAATGTTAAATGAATGCAGAAAAAGTTGGTTTTTAGCGGGATACTGAGATTAGAGATTAAGGGCCTGCAGGTGGACTAGTCAGACCAAACGCTGACGAGAATAGCGAGTCTTTTGGTGCATCCTAATTTACGCTACAACCTACTGCAGCTGCACTAAGATAGTTGGTTTTTAGCACAACATTGAGATTAGAGATTAAGGCCCTGCAGGTGGACTGGTTAGACAGAAGCGCTGACGAGAATAGCGAGTCTTTTAGCATATCTTAATTTATGCTACAACCTACTGCAGCTGCACTAAGATGATAAATGAATGCAGACAAGATTTGGTTTTTAGCACAACACTGAGATTGGAGATTAAGGCCCTGCAGGTGGTTTGGTCAGACACAAACGTTGACGACAATAGTGAGTCTTTTGGCGTATCCTAATTTACGCTACAACCTACTCCTGACGCGCACAAATGTTAGATGAATGCAGACAAAATTTGGTTTTTAGCTGGACACTGAGATAACAGATTAAGGCCCTACAGTTGGACTGGTCAGACACAAACGCTGACGAGAATAGCGAGTCTTTTGACATATCCTAATTTATGCTACAACCTACACCTGGCGCACACAAATGTTAAATGAATGCAGACAAGAGTTGGTTTTTAGCTGGACACTGAGATTAGAGATTAAGGCCCTGCAGGTGGACTGGTCAGACACAAACGCTGACGAGAATAGTGAGTCTTTTGAAGTATCGTAATTTATGCTACAACCTACTGCAGCTTCACAAAGGTTCTAAATGAATGCAGACAAGATTTTGTTTTTAGCACAACATTGAGATTAGAGATTAAGGCTCTGCAGGTGGACTGGTCAGGCACAAACGCTGACGAGAATTGTGAGTCTTTTGGCGCATCCTAATTTACGCTACAACCTACTGCAGCTGCATTAAGATGCTAAATGAATGCAGACAAGATTTGGTTTTTAGCACGACACTGAGATTAGAGATTAAGGCCCTGCAGGTGGACTGGTCAGACACAAACGTTGACGACAATAGTGAGTAGTGAGTCTTTTGGCGTATCCTAATTTGTGCTACAATCTACTCCTGGCGCACACAAATGTTAAATGAATGCAGACGAGAGTTGGTTTTTAGCACGACACTGAGATTAGAGATTAAGTCACTGCAGGTGGACTGGTCAGACACAAACGCTGACGAGAATAGCGAGTCTTTTGGCGTATCCTAACTTACGCTACAACCTACTGCAGCTGCACTAAGATGCTAAATGAATGCAGACAAGATTTGGTTTTTAGCACAACACTGAGATTAGAGATTTAGGCCCTGCAGGTGGACTGGTCAGACACAAACGCTGACGAGAATAGCGAGTCTTTTGGCATATCCTAATTTATGCTACAACCTACTGCAGCTGCACTAAGATGCTAAATGAATGCAGACAAGAGTTGGATTTTAGCTGGACACTGAGATTAGAGATTAAGTCCCTGCAGATGGATTGGTCACACTCAAATGCTGACGAGAATAGCGAGTCTTTTGGCGTATCCTATTTTACGCTACAACCTACTCCTGGCGCACACAAATGTTAAATAAATGTAGACAAGATTTGGTTTTTAGCTGGACTCTGAGATTAGAGATTAAGGCCCTGCAGGTGGACTGGTCAGACACAAATGCTGACGAGAATAGCGAGTCTTTTGGCATATCCTAATCAACGCTACAACCTACTGCAGCTGCACTAAGATGCTAAATGAATGCAGACAAGATTTGGTTTTTAGCACAACACTTACATTAGAGATTAAGGCCCTGCAGGTGAACTGGTCAGACGCAAACGCTGACGAGAATAGCGAGTCTTTTGGCATATCCTAATTAACGCTACAACCTACTGTAGCTGCACTACGAATGCTAAATGAATGCTGACAAGATTTGGTTTTTAGCACGACACTGAGATTAGAGATTAAGGCCCTGCAGGTGGACTGGTCAGACACAAACGCTGACGAGAAAAGCGAATCTTTTGGCGTATCCTTATTTATGCTACAAACATACTCCTGGCGCACACAAATGTAAATGTAATGCAGACAAGAGTTGTTTTAGCTGGACACTGAGATTACAGATTTAGCCCTGCAGGTGGAGTGTACCCCAAACGCTGACGAGAATAGCGAGTCTTTTGGCGTATCCTATTTTACGCTACAACCCACTCCTGGCGCACACAAATGTTAGATTAATGCAGACAAGATTTGGTTTTTGTAAAATATAAAAGGGTGGGGGCAAGAGGCGCAATATTGCCCTATCACTAGTGACACTAATCGTAATGGAGTGGTGCTGAGAAGTCACTCACCGGTGCAGTTGTGATCCTCACAACTGGTTTGAAGGCGTTTTTGGAAATATTATTCCAAGCTGCTGCAGGACCTTCCACCGACATAAGTGGTTATAATCCAGAAAGATGATGGGAGTAGGTGTATCACGGTCCGCGTCTCTCCTTTCTCCTTTCACGCGTTTCGGCGACCCACCTGGCGCCTTCTCAGGGGTATTCTCTCCTACGCTTTCGGCGCCCCACCTGGCGCCTTCCTCAGGGATATACCTGAGGAAGGCGCCAGGTGGGGCACCGAAACGCGTAGGAGAAGGAGAATAAAGGAGGGAAATCTGATTGACTCTTTGGTGAGTTTTTTTTAAGCCCTGGATCAGTGCAGACCGTGACACACCTACTCCCATCATCTTTCAAGATTTGGTTTTTAGCTGGACACTGAGATAACAGATTAAGGCCCTGCAGAATGGACTGGTCAGACACAAACGCTGACGAGAATAGCGAGTCTTTTGGCGTATCCTAATTTATGCTACAACCTACTGCAAGCTGCACTAAGATGCTAAATGAATGCAGACAAGATTTGGTTTTTAGCACGACACTGAGATTAGAGATTAAGGCCCTGCAGGTGGACTAGTCAGACACAAATGCTGACGAGAATAGCGAGTCTTTTGGCATATCCTAATTTACACTACAACCTACTGCAGCTGCACTAAAATGCTAAATGAATGCCGACAAGATTTGGTTTTTAGCACATCACTGAGATTAGAGATTAAGGCCCTGCAGGTAAACTGGTCAGACACAAACGCTGACATGAATAGGCAGTCTTTTGGCGTATCCTAATTTGCGCTAAAACCTACTTCTGCCTATAGAGAGCTAAATTAATCACTAAAAGCACTGTTTTGGGATGGATGAGCCTGTACACCAGCCCCAGATGTGATGCAGGCTGGTATACTGGCACAACGAAGTTTGCTATATACCCTGCCTCCCTGCCTGTCTGTATACAGCTCTATTAGTCGTCAGAAGGACTGTTGTGGTAATTAGACTGGCAGCCCTGTGCCTACACTAGCTGAAAGGTCACAAATCTGTCCCTCAGTCAGCAGCAGCTCTCCCTACACTGACTGTCTGTGGAGCAGAGTGACGAGCACAGCGCGGTCAGGTCTCATAAAGACCTGATGACGCTGTGCAGCCAGCCAATCACTGTAATGCCACAACCAACATGGCTGTGGCATTACAGTGTCTGTCAGCCAATCCCTGCATGCTCTCTGTAAAGAGCGCCAACATGCAGGGAGGAGGACCCCGAGCATAGCAAGAGTATAGCGAGATTATCGGTACTCGCACAAATATCTCGGTACTCGGGGTACTCGGCGAGTACCGAGATATTCGTGCCAGTACCGAGTAGTGACAAGCATACTCGCTCATCCCTAATAGCCAGCAATAAAGACTGGTGCAAGTGAGTATAAATGTCCCACCCAAACTGCGCTAGGACAGAGACAAAATTAAGAAAGCAAACAACACCTGACTAAAGCAGCGAAAGAAAATCAACGATAAGAGAACCCTCAACAGTTTAACAGAGACAGACAAGGCTGTGGTTAAGTAATGAATGAAACCGACCACGCTGCAAGGGGTCACCGGATCAATATGTCACTTATCTCATGTACAGGAATTACAATAGCCTAGTTATCCATATTTACAAATGCGCAAATAGAAGTTATTGACAGTTAGTTAGTTGCCAGTGGTCATTACTATGTATACTTAAGCTACTGTAATGCCCTTCACATGAGGTAACTGACTTAGATAATCATAAGAACTATTCTAAATTTCTTGAAATAAGGAAGACGGCACTCACCGGTCTGTTGCTGTGCTTTTATTCAGGGTGCAATATTCACATGGTGCAGGGAGGGGGGGATGTATAGCTGAGGTGACGACGGCACCGTTTCGCGCAGCGTGCACTTCCACTGGTCTGGACCAGAGGAGAGTTTTGCAGAGTTCGTCAGATGCCTCAACATTAATGATATTGGACTGAGATTCACGTCCGAAAGTAGTTCCATTGAGCTCCCCTTCCTGGATGTATTAATAAGAAGGAGAACGATGGGTCATTGTCAACCAAGACCTATCGGAAACCTACATCAACAAATAGCCTCTTGAGATGGGAGAGTTTTCATCCAATTCCACTCAAGAGACGTATTCCAAAAGGTCAATACCTGAGGTTAAAGAGGAACTGTTCAAGGGCGGAGGATTTTAGGGTACAGGCGGACGACCTGACAAGACGATTTGTTGAGAGAGGCTACCCACGGGGAGTACTACAGGCGGCACGTAGTCACGCAGAACAACAAGACAGGGAGGTGTTGCTGCAAAAATGTGGTAAACGTTTAAAAGATGATACAGGAGTTACCAGACTCATTGGCACATACGACTGCCAGAATGAAAAGGTGATGAGTGTACTTCGCAGACACTGGGGTGTCCTAACCTCAGACCCTGATCTGAACGGTATGATTTCCGTCTCACCCAGTGTTACCTACCGGAGGGGCCGCTCTCTAGTAGATAGACTGGTTCACAGTTACTACAGACCCCCAGCCTCGGGATCGTCCTGGCTTTGGGTAAGACCAAAGGGATTTTATAGGTGTGGGAACTGTAGTTTCTGTACTAACATGACACCATGTAAGTAAATACAGAGTGCAGCCAACAATAAAACTTTCTTTTTGAGAGACTTTGCCAACTGTAAGTTGGCCGGCGTGGTGTATGTGGCCACATGCACATGCCGGTGTGACTATGTTGGCAAAACAAACAGAGAGTTTAGATGGAGGGTGGGCGAGCATCTGGGAGACACACGTAATGGAAGGAACACTCCTCTGGCGAGACATATGAAAAACATACATGGGAGGGACATTAGACAAATGTCTTTTAGGATCATAGAGGTGGTCAAAATGGGCCCAAGAGGGGGAAATCATGATTTGAATATTCTTAAAAGAGAGACTGAATGAATCTTTAGATTTGTTTCCCTCTCCCCTGCAGGGATGAATGAGCAGCTGTCTTATGCGTGTTTCCTATGAGCACAAAGTAAGGGTATTGGTATCCATGTCAATGGCGGCGGATTTCCCCATGATACATATGGGGTATATATTGAAAATATATTGAGTGTATTTTTGTATCTTTTGGCCATACTTCTGTTATCCCCACTGTCTCACAGACTTGTATTGGGGCCTTTAACTATAGGTTGATGTATAACCCTAATAAGAGGCTCCTCCTGGACCAATATCTTTTCTCATTGGTTATTCCCTGTTTCCATCGTACTAGTGTATCATTATCTAATATGTGTTTTTCGAACAGCTAGGCAGAGTTAAAGACAGCAGGCACTTTGTTGCCTGGCTACCAGGGACGTTGGGAGGGTACCGCGCATGTGCGGGTTTGCGATACGTCACTTCCGGTACGTATCTGCACCTTCTGTCCCAAATGCGCATGCACGCGTCACTCGGACGTTAATTCCGGTGACGCGTGCATTCCAGTGGCAGGAAGTAGCGGTAATGGCGCCTGGTATGTGGGAACGCCGCTGCAAATAACGCATTTTTAAAGTAATGATACCAATAAGTGTGAATGTAGAGACATTGTTCTCTGCATCTTTATCCAGTATTCGACAGAATAGATGGGAACAGCGTGGGGAGGAGGAAGGAAGTGAGATCAACGGGGTAGGAGGAGCCAAGATGATCAGACACTTAAAGGGATCCTGTCACCCCCAAAATACCTCAAAAGCTATTAAAAGCTGTCCCTAGAGCATAGTAACACTTACCCTACACTACTTTTAGCTCCTAAATGCAGCAAGTGAAAATGAAGATAAATGTTATTACACTACCTCATTAGGGATGATAATTAGTGACTATGGTATTCATAGTCACCCTGGCAGGCTGTCCCTCTTCATGATATCACACCTCAATAGGCGTGATCTTCAAATCACATTAAAATGCGCGCCTCCCCGCTTTCCTATGGTAGCCGGACCGCTGCATTGTGCGGCTGTATGACGCGAATCGCGTCATTTCCGGCGCCGGGTGACGTATGTACACCCGCGCCGCTGTTAGCTTCAAGACCCGCACTGCGCATGCACATGCGCATGCGCAGTGTGTGTTTTGAAGCTAACAGAGCGGTGCGGGTGTACATACCGTCACCCGGCGCCGGAAATGACGCGATTCGCGTCACCCAGCCCCACTACAGGCCGGCCGACACAGCACAGAGCGGGGAGGCGCGCATTTGAATCTGATTTGAAGATCACGCCTATTTAGGCGTGATTTCATGAAGCGGGACAGCCTGCCAGGGTGAATATGAATACCATAGTCACTAATTATAATCACTAATGAGGTACTGTAATAACATTTATCTTCATTTTCACTTGCTGCATTTAGGAGCTAAAAGGAGTGTAGGGTAAGTGTTACTATGCTCTAGGGACAGCTTTTAATAGCTTTTGAGGTATTTTGGGGGTGACAGGATCCCTTTAATATAAGGGGGTTATGGACATCAGCCGGCTCCCTCACAGCACATCAATATTATGTGTGTTTGCTTAAGTTACTTCAGGGAAATGGTGTATCAGTGTCCGCGCTGCTGAAATCCCAAGAAAACGATCCGGAAACCATATGTAGGTTGCATCAATCATCCATTTATTCCTTTTCCTACGCGTTTCGGCACTGTCCTAGTGCCTTCCTCAGGGATCCCTGATACACCATTTCCCCTGAAGTAACTTCTGGATGGTTCCCACGTGCATGTGGAAGGTGAAAGTCCTGCAGCAGCTGCATTTATGCTAAATGCTTTTACACCAGTTGTGGGTCTCACAACTGTGCTAGGTGAGTGAATTCATACCCACCACATACATTAGTGTCACTAGTGATAGGGCACTATTGCGCCTCTTGTTCCCCCCCTATTTTTTACTTTGATGTGTGTTTGCTTGGCACACTAAGAAACCGGATCATCAAGCCTCCTGATGACATGGAGACACGCATTGAGGCACGCAGGGAGGGATATGCTGCGCTGCATAAGATAAGTTAATCCATTCCTAACTGTATACCCGTTGGTTATTAGGGGAGCAGACTAAAACAGATACTGGGTATAGCTGCACCTCCCCTTATAGTGGGGCATATGCAGCAGGCATTATCAGAAAAATGCTGTTAGAATGGTTTGACAAAAATCTATAAGTCAGTAAATGGGTGTCTTTTTAATACAACAACACAGATATATATCTGCACCTACACCTAGCACCTGTCCTGAGGAGCTTATCTAGGGTGGGGAGCACAAATTTCATGCTTCCAGGACAAAGGATAGGTGTATACAGGGTCAGCCGCTAACGAGTGGAGGCGCCATTTCGTATATAGGGTGCCGACCTCCACAGTCAGACAGGCGCAAGGAGGGAGGGCCATATCAGGGCCAGATATCTTCCTTCCAGCTAGTTTTTATCAGTGTTTTGTTTCTGTTTTTCAAAGTGATAATAAAGTATGTAATTTTAAGGGTTAATATGATTTGCACAACTGTAAAAAGCCTGTTTTTTGTTCAGATAAATTATATTGAGAAACTTCACTTACGTAAAGGGCTTTACATCAATTTAAATTGATAGCTTATCCTTAGGTTAGGACATCAATATAAGAACAGTTGGGGGTTAGGTTTTCTGCACCCCCATCGATCACCTGTTCATTATAGCATTGAAGCCACTGTAATAATATGTTGAATGATTGTTAAAATCAGTCCTTTTTTCTTTTCAAGCAGTTTTTATTGTTATCGTTCACTGTGTGCATGGCTCATTAATATTTTGTCAATTTTTAAAGTTATCTTTGAGGCAATATGCTTACAGAAAATTTTACACATAGCTTGGTTGATTGGAAACATGGGGAAATGTAAGGCAGGGTATTATAAGGGGGTAAAGTAGAGGGAAGAGGCTAGCTAGTGCGGCAAATAGGTTTACAATTAAGATACTCATGTAGCAGAATACCTTGATGTAACTTGAGCGAAAACTTTTTAAGTTAACTATAATACTAGAAGAAGAAAAAAGTGAATAGAAAGGAGAGACTGGAGTGACACACATTCTACCAGGGTCAAGACTATGTTTTTAGAGGTGCAACTTTGTTAGCAACTTAACTCTTTACTCAATCAAAAAATCATTATTACACCACAAATGGTGCTCCTCTCCAATGATAAGGACTATGCAGACCTAAAATAGAGAAATGTATGTGTTAATTTCTTCCTAGTGACATAGAATGCAATCACAGCTAATTGGAAGAGTAACTCAGCCCCCAAAATAAAGGAAATAGTACACACTGTTACCCTCCACAGCAATTATGAAAAATACCATGCAATATGGAACGGATATCACAGATCTTACCACAAATGCTGGGACAGCTAGATCAATTTTGACAAGAAAATCCCACCCATGCCTCACTGACAGTCTGAGCACATGAGTAATTGAACCCAGCACCCCAACAACAGTCTTTTTAACTCATGCAAACACTAAATATGCTATGACACTAACATGAGTTTGATCCAATAGTCAGATGTACTATTGATTCCTATCTGAAGGCTAAGCCATCAATATTATATGATTAGGTAAGTTATCAACATAAAATTTGTGTCCATCTGAATTTGAGCTACATTTTCAGGAATTTGGTCTTCTTTTTTTCAGCATATCCACTTGCTGATAAGACATTTATAGTAATCCCATTGATTATTATTAGAAATAAGTGGCAATGTTTCCAACTTAAAAGCTTTCATAGAAATAAATTCCTTTTAAATGTGTTGCTCCTCTAAATTTAGTTTATTGGTTTGTTATGGTACAATACACACAACAAAGTGGATCTCTCGCCTATGATAATTGAGAGTATGTAATGCAACAGAAAGTGAGGAATTCACAGGGGACTAACAGCTTCATAACTGATTCAATATAACTGGTCCACTGACTCTAGTTAATGGTGCAATGTATAGAAATCCCTTTCTGCAACGCAAGTCCTTACTTAAAAAAAAAAAACAGGTCAGCCGAAATGGATTTACAAGGAGAAAGTGTTGGGTTATAAGAGATGTATTAGTTTAATGTTATGGTCATGTTACATGATTAGCCTTTAAATTCTCCTACTTTGAACATTTACACTTTCATTTTGCTTTGTTTTGTGTCTACTGAAATTCAATATTAAAAGTTATTCAAATTTTAGCAATTAAATTGAATTCACTGGACCACAGAGACTAAATTCCTACATTCCTATTTTAACATATTTTATGTAATCCTAATTTATAAGATTTAGTAAAAAAATCCCAAAATATTCTTTAACTACATAAATATTAAGAAACTAAAAACTTATTTTGTTGGCCCCAGTGGCGGAGCTGGAGCCGGGTAGGCCCCGATGCAGCTGGTGCCGTCCCAGGTGAGGTGCGGGGGTGATATGTCAAGCTGCAGTCCGAGATGAGCAGTGGGGGGGGAGATGGGGGGTGCTAGTGAGTATGGGCTGCCACCCGCGTCTCCAGCTTGACCAGGGAGTAGAGAGGAGAGGAGGGACGGGATCACCTCTCCTCTGACACACTATGGCGGTCTTCGGGCCCCCCTGCAGGGAGGTGGAGGGGCCCCCCTACAGGTGTCTGAGGGGCCCCCTAGCTGGTCAGGGCCCTGGTGCAGCTGAACCAGCTGCACCACGGTAGGTCCGCCCCTGGTTGGCCCACTTAAAAATAGTCTGGGTGAAATGGTGGATGAGGAAAAAGCCAAAATGCTAAATGACATTTTTTCCACAGTATTTACACAAGAAAATCCCATGACAGACAACATGATCAGTGACACAAAAACTCTCCATTAAATCTCACCTGCTTAACCCAGCAGGAAGTATGGCACCGCCTAAGAATCCTAAAATTGACAAATTCCCGGCTCACACCTTCCTTTCCCAGAGCTTCTATTTTCGTCTACCCGAGTGGAGACCGGTGGAAGTCCAGCAGCAGCCATCAAGACACTTATTCTATCAGGCCTTCTAACCAGTTGTGGGTGGCACAACTGGACTAGGTGAGTGGAACCTTTTTCTCACCTGCTTGTTTTAGTGTCTAGTGATAAGGGCACTATTGCGCCTCTTGTCCCCCCCCCCCCTCTCTTCCCGGGCTCGGATGGGATAGACCCCAGAGTACTGCAGGAATAAAGTACCATCATAGATAGACCATTATTTTTAATATTTAAAGACTCCAAAATAACAGAGTCTGTACCACAGGACTGGTGTATAACAAATGTGGTGCCAATATTCAAAAAGGGGACAAAAACTGAACTTGGAAACTATAGGCCAGTGAGCTTAACCTCTACTGTGGGTAAAATCCTAGAGGGTTTTCTAAGAGATGCTATACTGCAGTATCTGAAGAAAAATAACCTGATGATCTAATATCAACATGGGTTTATGAGGGACCGTTCCTGTCAAACTAATCTTATAAGCTTCTATGAAGAGGTAAGTTCTGGACTAGACCAAAGAAATGCAGTGGTCGTGGTGTATATGGACTTTTCAAAAGCTTTTGATACAGTGCCACACAAAAGGTTTATACATTAAATGAGAGCTATAGGGATAGGGGAAAATATGTGTAAGTGGATTAAGAACTGGTTTAGTGATAGGAAACAAAGGGTGATTAGTGATGGAACACACTCAGAATGGGCCACAGTTAACAATGGGGTAACATAGGAGTCAGTATTGGGCCCACTTGTGTTTAACATATTTATTAATGAGCTTTAGTGGTGAGCGAGTACTAAAATGCTTTGGTGCTCGAAGCTCGGGCCGAGCATCCCGAGATATTCGTGTACTCGGCCTGAGTACCGAGCCCAATGTTATCCTATGGGAGACCCGAGTATTTTTATGAAATGACTGCCGGCAGCATGTAGAAACCCTAAAAATGTCACACAAGTCTCAGAAGAGTGCTCAAATGACATGGCAACACCATGGGGAGGACCCCTGGAAGCATTTCTCACTCAAAAGTCACAGCTGTGAACAATGTTGTCCGAGTTTCACGCCAATTTTACGGAGTCACCAGAAAACCTTCCAAAATGACACCAAAATGAATATTTAGGGTGGAAATGTTAAGGGCACATACCCAATAGTGAGATACAGCTGGTGTATGTTACTTTTTGTGATTAGATGAAAGATTTTACGTGAAAACATTGTGCGGCACTCCGATGACCCTGAGAAGAGACGTACATGAAGCCCTGTCTTGACATAATGTGCCCATTTTGAGGAACTGGGTCTATTGTAGTATTTTCCTTTGCCAGGGCAGTCCAAAATTGGGAGGTTCACCAATGCCCCTGGATAGAGACGTGCATGAGGGCCTGTAAACCTGAAGTGGGTGTATTGTAGTATAGCCCTTTGGCAGGGCAGCCAAAAATTGGGAGGCTCCACAATGACCCATGCATACGGACATGCATAAGGGCCTGTAAACCTCAATTGGGTGTATTGTAGTATAGCCCTTTGGCAGGGCAGCCAAAAATTGGGAGGCTCCACATTGTCCCAGGATAGAGACGTGCAGAAGGGCCTGTAGACCTGAAGTGGGTGTATTGTAGTATAGCCCTTTGGCAGGACAGCCAAAAATTGGGAGGCTCCACATTGTTCCTGGATAGAGACGTGCAGGAGGGCCTCAAAACATTTTTCCCATTGAAAAGGAGCGGGTCTCCTGTCGTTGTAATGCCCATTCTAAAAGGTACCACTGGGGGTATACCTGAAACAACAGCCTAACTATTGTAATGGTCATCATGGTGGCACATGAGGAGAAGGAGAAGCAGTCCAGCGATTAGCCAAAGTGCAGAACTGTGTACCCATGGGTGAGTGGAGGTACATGGCAAATTCCCATAACAAAATTTAAATTCAATTGTCATTTGTTGGTGGTGTGGTGAAGTCTGGCCCAATCCAACCCTTGTTCATCTTGATCAGAGTCAGCCTATCAGCATTTTCAGTTGACAGGCGGGTGCGTTTATCAGTAATGATTCCACCTGCGGCACTGAAAACACGCTCTGACAAAACGCTAGCGGCAGGGCAGGCCAGGACTTCCAAGGCGTAGAGAGCCAATTCATGCCACGTGTCCAGCTTGGAGACCCAATAATTGTAAGGCACAGAGGAATCTCGCAGAACAGTTGTTCGATCTGCAAGGTACTCCTCCAGCATCTGGCCAAACTTAGCATTTCTTGTGGCACTACACCGCACCTCAGGGGCTGTGGTACGTGAGGGGCTGAGAAAACTGTCCCACATCGTAAAGACTGTTCCCCTACCTCTGGCGGTTTGGACTTGTGCCCCCCTCGGCCGTACGCCTTGGTTGTCCACCGATTTCTGACCTATGCCGCTAGCGTTTTGTGAGGGGAAGGATTTGCCTACTTCCGTGACTATGGCCTTCTGGAACTGCTGCATTTTGGCTGACCTCTCCACCTCAGGAATGAGAGACATAAAGTTCTCCTTGCAGCATGGGTCTAACAGTGTTGCCAACCAGTACTGATTGTCGGCCAAGATGTTCTGAACGCGAGGGTCACGAGCCAGGCAGCTTACCATAAAGTTAGCCATGTGCGCCAGACTCTTAACAGCCATCACTTCAGTATCCAGACCAACACGATGACTGAACATGCTGTCCTCCTCCTCCTCCTCCTCTTCATCTCCCCTGTCCTCTAGCCAGCCACGCTGAATCGAGGGTATGACTGGTGTGCATGTTATATCCTCAATTTGGCCAGAGAGTTGCTCCATGTCTTCATCCTCCTCCTCCTCGTCATAGTCCTCCACTGCACATTGTGATGAGATGAGACTGGGCTGTGTGTTATCACCCACACCCACTACTGTTTCTTGCTCCAAGTCATCGCGCTCCGCCTGCAATGCATCCTCTTTGTTTTTCAGCAGAGACCGTTTTAGAAGGCAGCGTAGTGGTATGGTGACGCTAATAATGGCGTCATCGCCACTCACCATCTTGGTGGAGTCCTCAAAGTTTTGGAAGATGGTACATAGGTTGGACATCCATCTCCACTCCTCAGGTGTTATGTGTGGAGTTTGACCCATTTCCCGACGGCTTAGGTGATGCAGGTAGTCAACAACTGCCCTCTTCTGCTCACATATTCTGACCAACATGTGCAGAGTTGAATTCCCATGCGTGGGGACATCACATACCAGTCTGTGGGCCGGAAGACGCAAACGGCGCTGAAAGCCGGCAAGGCTGGCTGAAGCAGCAGGTGACTTGCGAAAATGTGCAGACAGACGGCGAACTTTTACCAGCAGTTCAGACAGCTCTGGGTATGACTTTAGAAAACTCTGAACCACTAGGTTGAGCACATGGGCCACGCATGGAACATGCGTCAGCTAGCCACAGCTCAAAGCTACCCCCAGGTTCCGGCCATTGTCATACACGACCTTTCCTGGCTTTAGGTTCAGAGGTGTGAGCCACTGATCTGCCTGCTGTTTCAGAGCTGTCCACACCTCTTCTGCATTGTTGGGTTTGTCACCTATGCAGACTAGCTTCAGCACAGCCTGTTGCCGCTTCACAGAGGCAGTGCTGCAGTGCTTCCAGCTTGGGACTGGTGTGGAGGGTACAGTGGATGAGGATGCGCAGGAGGAGGAGGAGGAGGCTGAGGAGCATGACATTCCGGAGCTGTAGAGTGTCGGGGAAACCCTGAGAGAGGTAGGGCCTGCTATCCTTGGTGTGGGAAGGACGTGTTCCGTCCCTCGCTCAGACTGAGTCCCAGCCTCCACAATATTAACCCAGTGTGCCATCAAGGAGATGTAGCGGCCTTGCCCACAAGCACTTGTCCACGTGTCTGTGGTTAGGTGGACTTTGGCTGAAACAGCGTTGTTCAGGGCACGTGTGATGCTTTGGGACACGTGGTTATGCAATGCGGGGACGGCACATCTGGATAAATAGTGGCGGCTGGGGACCGAGTAACGTGGGACAGCAGCCCCCATCAGGTCGCGGAATGCTTCCTTCTCCACCAGTCGGAAAGGCAACATTTCTAGCGCTATGAGTCACGAAATGTGAGAATTGAGGACAGTGGCATGTGGGGTGTTGGCAGCGTATTTGCGCCTGCGTTCATAGGTTTGCTGAATGGTTAATTGAACGCTGCGCTGGGACAAGGACTTGCTTGATGGTGGTGTTATTTGTGCGTGGGCAACTTCAGGTGCAGGGCCGGAGGCTTGTTCGCGGCCAGCATGGACAGGGGATTGGCTCGCACACACAACACGCGAAGACGTAGCAGTGACATCAGCAAGCACCGCTCCTCGACTCTGTTGTACTTCCCACAAAGTCAGATGCTTGGCTGACATGTGCCTGATCATGCTGGTGGTGGTCAGGCTGCTAGTTTTCGTACCCCTGCTGATACTGGCATGGCAGGTGTTACAAATGGCCTTTTTAGAGTCATCTGGAGCCAACTTAAAAAACTCCCAGACTCGGGAAGACCTAACATTTGCACAGGCACCTTGAGTCGTGTTGTTGTTCCGGGGAACGGTTGCCTGCCTTCTGCCTGCGGACACGACCCTGCTTCGTACTGCCTGTTGGGATGCTACCCCTCTCTCCCCCTGTGCACTGCTGTCCTCGCTCTGCATATCCTTCTGCCAGGTTGGGTCAGCTACTGGATCATCCACCACGTCGTCTTCCTCTTCCGCACCCTGATCCTCCTCCTGACTTCCTGACAATTGTGTCTCATCATCGTCCACCCCTTGTTGAGACATGTTGCCAACGTTCCGTTCGTGAGAACGTGGCTGCTCAAATATTTGGGCATCTGTACATACCATCTCCTCATCACCCACTTCAACAGGAGCTGGCGAGAGGCCAGATTCTGCGAATGGATACATGAACAGCTCTTCCGAGTGTCCAACTGTGGGATCAGTAATGTCCGTGGACGTGTACTCGGCCTGGTGGTAGGAAGGAGGATCAGGTTGGGAAATGTGCGGTGCAGTATCACGGCTACTGACACTTGACCGTGTGGAAGACAGGGTGTTTGTGGAGGTGCCCATCTGACTTGAAGCATTATCCGCTATCCAAGTAACAACCTGTTGACACTGGTCTTGGTTCAAGAGCGGTGTACTGCTGCGGGCCCCAAGAATTTGGGACAGGACGTGCGAGCGAGTAGATGTGCCACTTTGTTGTTGCGAAATTAGTGCTTGCACACGACCTCGGCCTCTGCCTGCACCACCATTACGTCAACTTCCTTGTTCCTTGCCAACGCCCTTGCCAAAGCCCTTGCGCATTTTGCCTGTATACAGCGACAACAGTCTGGTGACTGTTCAGGTCACAGGAGAGTAGGATTTTAGTCCCTAACCTGTATCAAAGTAGTAAGTACAACAGTCTGGTGACTGTAATGGTCACAGGAGAGTAGGATTTTAGTCCCTAACCTGTATCAAGGTAGTAAGTACAACAGTCTGGTGACAGTTATGGTCACAGGAGAGAAGGATTTTAGTCCCTAACCTGTATCAAGGTAGTAAGTACAACAGTCTGGTGACTGTAATGGTCACAGGAGAGTAGGATTTTAGTCCCTAACCTGTATCAAGGTAGTAAGTACAACAGTCTGGTGACTGTTATGGTCACAGGAGAGTAGGATTTTAGTCCCTAACCTGTATCAAGGTAGTAAGTACAACAGTCTGGTGACTGTAATGGTCACAGGAGAGAAGGATTTTAGTCCCTAACCTGTATCAAGGTAGTAAGTACAACAGTCTGGTGACTGTTCAGGTCACAGGAGAGAAGGATTTTAGTCCCTAACCTGTATCAAGGTAGTAAGTACAACAGTCTGGTGACTGTTCAGGTCACAGGAGAGAAGGATTTTAGTCCCTAACCTGTATCAAGGTAGTAAGTACAACAGTCTGGTGACTGTAATGGTCACAGGAGAGTAGGATTTTAGTCACTAACCTGTATCAAGGTACTAAGTACAACAGTCTGGTGACTGCAATGGTCACAGGAGAGTAGGATTTTAGTCCCTAACCTGTATCAAGGTAGTAAGTACAACAGTCTGGTGACTGTTCAGGTCACAGGAGAGAAGGATTTTAGTCCCTAACCTGTATCAAGGTAGTAAGTACAACAGTCTGGTGACTGTTATGGTCACAGGAGAGTAGGATTTTAGTCCCTAACCTGTATCAAGGTAGTAAGTAAAACAGTCTGGTGACTGTAATGGTCACAGGAGAGAAGGATTTTAGTCCCTAACCTGTATCAAGGTAGTAAGTACAACAGTCTGGTGACTGTTATGGTCACAGGAGAGTAGGATTTTAGTCCCTAACCTGTATCAAGGTAGTAAGTACAACTGTCTGGTGACTGTAATGGTCACAGGAGAGTAGGATTTTAGTCCCTAACCTGTATCAAGGTAATAAGTACAACAGTCTGGTGACTGTTCAGGTCACAGGAGAGAAGGATTTTAGTCCCTAACCTGTATCAAGGTAGTAAGTACAACAGTCTGGTGACTGTTATGGTCACAGGAGAGAAGGATTTTAGTGCCTAACCTGTATCAAGGTAGTAACTACAACAGTCTGGTGACTGTTATGGTCACAGGAGAGTAGGATTTTAGTCCCTAACCTGTATCAAGGTAGTAAGTACAACAGTCTGGTGACTGTAATGGTCACAGGAGAGTAGGATTTTAGTCCCTAACCTGTATCAAGGTAGTAAGTACAGCAGTCTGGTGACTGTAATGGTCACAGGAGAGTAGGATGTTAGTCCCTAACCTGTATCAAGGAAGTAAGTAGAACAGTCTGGTGACTGTAATGGTCACAGGAGAGTAGGATTTTAGTCCCTAACCTGTATCAAGGTAGTAAGTACAACAGTCTGGTGACTGTAATGGTCACAGGAGAGTAGGATTTTAGTCCCTAACCTGTATCAAGGTAGTAAGTACAACAGTCTGGTGACTGTTATAGTCACAGAAAAGCTTGGATACAGATCTGAATCACCCTGCCTATATCCTCCTAGGTTAGTCCTGAGAAGGACAGTTGTGGTCAGCAGCAGTTTGCAGCCCTGCTCCGGATCTACCTATGAGGGCCGCAAATCTGTCCCTAAGCAGCAGCAGACACTCTCCCTACACTCACTGTCTGCATGGCTGTGTGCAGAGCACAGCGCGGCCGGGTCTTATAAAGGCTCGGTCACGCTGTGCAGGCCGGCCAATCACTGCAATGCCACAACTAACAGGGCTGTGGCATTGCAGTGGTCTGCCAGCCAATCCCTGCATGTGGGCTGGCTCTCTAAAGAGCGCCAACATGCAGGGATGAGGACCACGAGCACAGCACGAGTATCGCGAGATTACTCGGTGCTCGCCGAGTAGCCCGAGTACAGTGATACTCATGCGAGTACCGAGCAGCGCAGAGCATACTCGCTCATCACTAATGACCTTGTAGGGGGCATATAGACTAGAATTTCAAGATTTGCATATAACACTAAACTCTACAGGGTAATCAACACAGAGGAGGACAATTTTATATTACAGGAGGATTTATGTAAACTAGAAGCTTGGGCTGATAAATGGCAAATGAGCTTTAATGTGGATAAAAGTAAGGTCATGCACTTGGGCAGAGGAAATAAAAGGTATAATTATGTGCTTAATTGTAATACACTGGGCAAAACTGTCACTGAAAATAACCTGGGTGTATGGGTAGATGACAAACTTAAATTTAGTGGCCAGTGTCAGGTAGCTGCTGCAAATAAAATAAAGGGATGTATTAAAAGAGGCATAGATGCTCATGAGGAGAACATAATTTTAATTCTATACAAGTCACTAGTGCGACCACACTTAGAATACAGTGTACAATTCTGGTCTCCGGTGTATAAGAAAGACATAGCTGAACTAGAGCAGGTCCAGAGAAGAGCGACAAAAGTTATTACAGGACTTAGGTGTCTGCAATAACAAGACAGGTTATTAAACTTGGGGTTATTTAGTTTGGAAAAATGAAGGTTTAGGGGTGATCTTATAATCTTATAATAATGTATAAATATATGAAGGGACAGTACAGATACCTTTTTAATGACCTCTTTACTCTTAGGCCTGAGATGGTGACAAGGGGGCATCCTCTACATCTGGAGGAAAGAAGGTTTAATCATAATCACAGACGTGGATTCTTTACTGTAAGAGCAGTGAGACTATGGAACTCTCCAGCACATGATGTTGTAATAAGTGAGTCACTACTAAAATGTAAGAATGGCCTGGATGCCTTTCTTGAAAACTATAATATTACCAGTTATACATACTAGATTCTTTGATAGGGTGTTGATCCAGGGAATTAGTCTGATTGCTGTATGTGGAGTCAGGAAGGAATTTTTTCCCAATGTGGAGCTTAGTGTTGCCACATGGGTTTTTTTTCCCTTCCTCTGGATCAACATGTTACGCTATGGGTTGAACTAGATTGACTTATTAAAGTCTTCCTTCAGCCTTAAAAACTATGTTACTATGTTACTATGTAGATTTCTGATTCTTTTAAGTGAATAAAAAGTATTTTATAGCTAAAAGAATGATATGTTCAATATGTTTTCAAAAGTTGTCAGGCTCACCTATAAAATGAGCCATTTCTTAATGGGGTTGTCCACTATTTGGACAACCAATTTTCATTACCCATATGCAAAGCCATAAAATAAAAAAGCTTATACCGTATATACTCGAGTATAAGCCGAGTTTTTCAGCACAAAAAATGTGCTGAAAAGTGCCCCCCCCTCAGATTATACTCGAGTCCTACAGTTGCAGACTCTGGTGGAAGGCGGTGACCAGGGGCTGGAGGAGGCAGGGGGAGGCTGCAGAATGAGCGGCCGGTCACGTGGGGCCGCTCATTACTGTAATGAATATGCACTGCATCCCCCTGTCCATCAGCGGCAGGGGGAGCAGCGCATATTACATTACTGCCCCCTTCATCACAGTATATGGGCCCAGCATTGTCCCCCCCATCACAATATATGCCCCCCATGCTGCCGCTCACTTTAAAATAATAAACCGATCTCACCTATCCGACGCTTCTCTCCCGGATCCATGCGTCCTCCCTCCGGCTTCCTGCTTCTAAAGTCATGTGATCGGACCCGCGGTGACGTCATCGCTGTGAGCCCCGGTCATATGACTTTAGAAGCAGGAAAAAGACGCAGGGAGCCACGAGAGAAGCGTCGGATAGGTGAGATCGGTTTATTATTTTAAAGTGAGCGGCAGCATGGGGGGCATATATTGTTATGGGGGGTGGATTTACACTACTGGGGGCATTGTATACCATTGCGTGGGTGTGCGCAATGATGGGGTGGGTGTGCAGTGATAGGGGCGCTGTATTCAAGTGATTGGGGGAGGGGTATATGCAATAATGGGGGTGTCATATACCAGGGATGGGGGAGGCTGTGTACAAGGGATGGGGGTGTGTGAAATGATGGGGATTATATGCAATGATGGGGGCTATGCACCAGGGATGGGGTGTATGTACAATGATGTGAGGCTATGCACCAGGGATGGGGGGGTGCAATGATGGGGTCTATATTCCAGGAATGGGATCTATATACCAGTGATGAGGGGCTATATACCAGTGATGGGGATTCTATATACCAGTGATGCAGGCTATATACCAGTGATGGGGACATATACCAGGATGGGAGTCTGCTGCACTTCCCACCATGGGCTTATACTCGAGTCAATAGGTTTCCCCAGTTTTTGGGATAAAATTAGGGGCCTCGGCTTATACTAGGGTTGGCTTATACTCGAGTATATACGGTACTCCCCGTTCGGTGCCAACACATTTCTAGTGATATCAAATGTCCTGTTTACCTAGGTTCATGTGGCATTTTTATGACACGTGAACCCCGCAACCAATCACTGCCAGCTTCCTTCTCCCCACTTTGGATGCAGAAGCCATTAAAAGAAAGTGAGTGGAAGACACAGCGATCACTTTCTGTTAAATAACTTAAATGCTTAAAAGCGGGGAGAGGAAAGCTGGAAGTGAATGGTTGTGGGGTTTGCATTTCATAACAGTGCCTAATGACCTCTTGGAATGCTAGTTCTGACATCCCTGGAACTTCACCGGTATGCGTCGTTGCTGGAGATGAGTACAGGCTTTTTTTGTTGTTATGAAGAATGGGACAATATATTACTGAATTTTATGCAGGGTCTTTTAGAAGCCCTTTTTAAAAAATGATCAACGATTGCAGAATTGCCAGTATCTTAGTATTATCATTGGAACTTTTGCATTTTAACACCCATGCAGAGTATAATAAAAATAAATGCTGCAATTACAACTAAATGTTTACAGTTACAACAGAATGTCATTATAAAAAAATCTAGAAAATTATATAGGAATAGAGAGGACTATAAACTAATTAAGACTAAAAATGAAATCCTCTTATATTACCTCATCTTAACAAGGAACATCCTGCTCCAAAAACTCCTAATACACCTTTCATACCAAGAGGACAATTTAATTCACCCCAGCACAGTAGAAAATGTATCAACAATAATTTTAGAAAACCTCTCACTTCTAAAAACACACCAAATCCTGCACCACCAAATAAAATTATAGATACTCATAAGGTACTCTCACACGCCGCAATCTCGCCTGTAGATCTGAAAGGCGATGTGTCGCCCCGGCGAAATCGCCGTGAAATTGCCTCACGATTGCGGCGTGTGATTGGGCGATTTCACGGAGATAAATCGCCCATCGGCTGTCGCCTGATTCCTGAACAGTGCTCAGTAATCAGGCGCAACCGGTAAGGCGATATTTTTGTGGTTTGGCGGTGTGACAGGGCAATAGTGATGGAAAGAGCACTTTCTATGATTTCCCGTAGGCGTGCCTCAGCGTGCTTGAGTCCACGCCCCATCTAAGATGATTATTGTGGGCTACTGTGTTCCCATTGGCTGTCAGTTGACACCATGCCATATTTAAAGAGCTGTCCGTTCAGCACCACACACATCTTCAGCTACACAACCGTCAGCAAACTCAGTGCAATTACACACGCCATTGAATAGCGCAAGCTATGTTGTCCGCGTGTCTTAAGTTGTGCTGGGTGGAGTATAGTGCCACACATGACAGCTCAGATGTTGGGCTAAACATCATAGATGGGTGTCATGGGCCACGCACTACAATCACCCTACGTGTGTGAATTTGGTGACGTTGCTGGGTATATTCTACCGCTACCACTCCGTGGACGCCTACCTTGTTAGCGCCCTGAGCAGGCTGACCAATCGTAACGCAGTTGTGTTGTCCAATGAGCGTGTATGGGGCGCGGTGTAAACCACTGTGGCACACCAATCTCCTCGCCATGCAAAACACGTACGCCCACATTGCCTTTGAGATTGCGGCGTGTGAAGCAGCGATGGAAGGAGATAAGATTGGTTCCACTGTAGGTGAGGCGATTTCCGGAGCGACACATCGCCTTAGCTTCAGGGCGAAATTGTGGCATGTGACGCCGCATCGGCGATCTAAGATGGGCACGAAAAACGTGAGCGCGCACATCATATCGCCACACATCGCCAGGCGAGATTGCGGCGTGTGACGGTACCTATACATATAGACCAATAAGATCTGATAACATCAAGCCCACTGCAAACTAAACAGCGGGGTGCAACAGCTTATATTAGGGAGAGGTGCTGCCATAGCAGTAAAGGAGAACGTTATCTGGGAGAAAAGAACTGCTGTATAGAGGGTCGTACTCAGTTCTTTTCTCCCAGATAGCATCAAGCCCACTGGCACTAATATAAATAAAATTGATACATCCTCCAAGAACAGTGAACATATAGATGGGGGTAGCACAAATTTAATTGATAAATTTTCAATTCCTGTGGAACTCTCCGAGACTCCTTCTATGTTATCCACAAAAATGGATAAAGAAAGCCAATAAAAATATACTTGTGACCAAATCGATTGGATCAAGAAAAACCTATTAACAGTTTCTACTACACAGAACAAAATAAGTGAAAATGATACACCAGATATGATAAATGTTTCTGATATAGTTGAAATTCCAACAGTCAGAACAGATGAACAAAAGACTAATGAAATATCTACTAACAAAATTACAATAGATAATACTGATAATAATTGGTGCCTTTTTTACCAAAAGCATCCCATCACATGAAATCAATAGTAAAATACCTAACAGGACAACCGAAAAAAAGAAAAAAAATCCTTCAGAGGCACCAGAGGGGGTAAAAATAAACAAAATAAACGAATAAAGGGACTAGACAATGAAAATAACAATATATCACATGCTAGCAGGGGTGCACCGAGCCCCACTGCCGCCTGAGCCGCGGCACTGATTCCGGGGGGGGGGGGTGCTACTGATGCCTGGGGCTGCCGCCCCTCCTACTGAGACCGGGTCGCCACTGCCGCCTGAGCCGCGGCAGTGATTGCTGGCCGCGGCCGTGAGTACCGGGGAGATGGGGGGGGCTACTGATGCCTGAGGCCCCTGCCGCCCCTTCTGTGCCTCTCCCCGGCGGTCGCCGCTTACCTCCGGTGCGCGGGGTGAGCGGCCGGCGCCATGACAAGGGGAGGCTGTTTGCATTCAGGAGCCGCCCCCTTCTGCACAGCCGCTCCCCCTGCCGGCTGCCGCCTGAATGACAGGGCTCACACTGTCCAATGGACGGTGCGGCCCTGCATGCTAGTAACATGTTCAGTTTATCCTAATGTTCCCCTGAATTATCATTATTACATAAAGGATTATCATTTTACCTAACATACAACTCAAGAAACTTTGATTGATATATTGATCTGTAGACGTTCATTCGTAAGCTGACCCAAAAGAGACATTTTGCATTATAGGGAGAAAAGGTCCCCATCATAACAGTACCACTTGAAGGGGTCACACTCACAGACCTCGAAAACTCCTCACAATTCTTTTCAATGCAGAGCCACATTATAACTTTTTCAGACTAGGTTCTAAAGGACTTTGAATTAATGGAGATGTCAATTTCAATCATGGTGGGAATATGAGTACTCTTGAAACGTGTGCACTTAAAAATCTTAAAGAAAATACTGACATTGTGATTCTGTCAGCAGACAAAGGAGGAAGAGTGGTCCTACAAGACCGCTATTTAAAAGAGGCTTTCAATATCCTTTCTGATACCAATAAAAAAAAAACATGAATTAGTTCTGATAGAGACTTATAATACAGCAGTGGTAAAATATAATCAACACATCGCAAAGGATATACTCCAAAAAATTCAGAATAAAAATGAATCATCATTTTTTAAAGTAAAAAATCCTCCTATAGCCTTTTATTATCCTCTCCCGAAGATTCATAAGAATGCACGATATCCTCCCGGCCACCATATAATCTCGGGGATTGTCTCACTGACCACTGACATCTAATCTTGTAGTCTATGAAGACTGAAGATTATTTTACAAAACAATTTTTTTTACTTTTCAGGAAAAAATATACCATCTGATCGTCGGCACAGCTATGGGCTCGCAGGTGGCACCATCTTACGCAAATCTTTTCATGGCAACCTTCAAGTCCATAAGCATATTCAATAATGTATTGTCAGAACATATAGTAATATACAAACGTTATATTGATGATTTAGTCTTCATTAAGACAATAAGAATAATGATTTGGAATAATTTGTGAAATCAATACAGAATAATCAATGGGGGCTTAAATTTACTCCTGTTATTGATAAGATCAAGATCGATTTTCTTGACCTTACAATTAGAGATGAATTGCTGGTGTCTTCATTGAATGTTCGTCGAACAATGTCGAACACCGTCGAATACAATTGAAAACAATGGCAGGCAAACACAAACACATTCAAACACATAGAGCACACCTTCTAAAGTGTCCAAAAGGTGACAAACTACTCTGAAGACACAACAAACAAATGGAAAAGTGACAAGTACATATAAAAATGTGAAAAGAAAATAGCTGGATGAGTAAAAGGAGCAGGAGACACAGATATAGGCATGTCATGCTCTTCTAAAATCATGTAAAACACAGCAAGGGGACTCCAACAAGAGTCTCCATTTTTTCCAAAAAGACGCGTGCGCTTATCTGTTAGCACACCACCAGCAGCGCTGAAGACACGTTCAGAGAGAACGCTGGCTGCGGGGCACGACAGGATCTCCAAGGCGTGAGTGGCGAGCTCAGGACATTTTTCCAGATTGGAAGACCAAAATGAGCAAGAGTCCAGTTCCACAGTCATGGCATCAATGTTCACTTGGAGATACTCCTGTGACATTCACTCTGTGTACCACTGGAGTTTGTGGAAAAGCCGATCTAAGATAATGTAACAGCTTCTACTGATACTGCTTCATGCATGCGTCCCTTTCTATGGCAGAAATTATTTTGCCAAATCTTGTCTTGTACCGGGGATCTAAGAGAGTGGCAATCCAGTAGTCGGCATTACTTCTAATTCGGACAATCCGAGGGTCATGTTGATGGTAGTGCAGCAAGAAGGCGCTCATGTGTCTTGCGCATCCAGGAGGACCAAGTCCTTGTTGTGTTGCTGGCGGCGAGGTGAGAATCATGCTTCCTTCCTCGGCCCTCTCCCCCCAACCTCGCGCATCAGAAATGTCATCAAGGTCTCCCTCATCTGCTAAGTCTTCCATGCCCATCGCCAGTTTGTCCTCCATTTCTTCCTGGGCTGCTACCATGCGCCCTCGTTAATCCGCCTCCCCCACCTTCACATGCCTGCCATCTTGTTGCTGCTGACCAAAAGGTCCTTGCTGATCTTTTTATCCCTTTCGCATAGGTCTTATCATGTACTTCCTCCACCTCTTCTTGTCCCACCACCTGACTCTGAATACTGTTTAGAGTGTGCTCCAGCATGCAGATGACCGGAATAGTCATGCTGATAATGACATCGTCAGCGCTAAACATCTTCGTCGGCATTTCAAAACTGTGCAGAAGGGTGCATAGGTCCTTGATCTAAGACCACTCCAGCAGCATGATCTGCCCCACCTCTGGATCTCGTTGGTCCAGGCTATAAGTCATAACGTATTGCACCAAGGCTCGGCGGTGTGCCACAGTTGCTGCAACATGTGCAGAGTGGAATTCTAGTGTGTCGGCACATCGTATTTCAATGGTTAACCGGCAGGCCAAAAGACTTCTGGAGTGATGCAAGTCTTTGAGCTGCGGGATGCGAAAGCTGGAAGTGAGCACACAGCGACCGTGCCCTGTGCAGAAGCCCATCTAGGCCGGGATAGTGGGTTAAATATTGCTGGACAACCAGGTTCAACACGTGAGCCATACAAGGCACATGTGTGACATTGCCCTGGTGAAGCCGCACCCAGATTTGCAGCACTGTTGCACACGGCCTTCCCTGATTGCAAGTTGAGTGGAGACAACCATTTCTGAAACTCAGTCTCCAGAGCTCTCCACAACTCCTCAGCTGTGTGACTCACATTTCCCAGACATTTCAAGGTAAACACCGCCTGATGGCATTTAAACCTGCTGCCTGCATAGTAAGGAGGTGTGCTGGATTCCTTGTGCACAGTTAAAATGTGGGTAGCATTACCAGACAGGCTTTGGGCGCAGGTGGAGGACCGAGACAATTTTGAGAAGGCAGAAGCAGTGGAGGAACTTCTACGTACTGAGGGTTGATGCACAACTCGTGGGGACAGCAAGACTTGTACAGCAGACCCTTGTCCATCTCTCATCATAGTTACCCAGTGCCCAGTCACCGACATGTAACGCTCCTATCCATGCTTACTGGTCCAAGTGTCTGTGCTGAAATGCACCCTGTCACACACAGTTTCTCAAAGAAGCGGTGAGATTGTCTGCAAAATGCTGGCGTGGTGCAGGCACGCCCTACTTGGAGAAGAAGTGGTGACTGGGCATCTGGTACTAGGGCTCTGCAATGGACATAAGGTTTCTAAGATCCTCTGTGTCCACCAGGCGGAAAGGCAGCATTTCTGTAGCCAACAGCTTGCAGATGGTGATATTCAACCACTTAGCTTTGTCATTGCTAGGAGGAAATGGTCTTTTACTTGTCCACATCTGAGGGACGGAGGGCTAGCTGCTGTGCTGAGACGGGGTTGAGTAGGGTGTCCCCAGCAAACTGCTGGTCTGTGAGGGAGATACAGGCGCAGATATAATGTTGACTTCATCCAAAGGTGGTGCTCTCGATGTCTGAGGGGGCGCAACACCAGCAGCATTTTCCATTTCAAAAACAAGTGATGACCTGGAAATCACACAGCCTGTTGCAGGTAAAGAGGTGGAATGTCTGCGTCTAAAAGCATGAGTGACAGCTTTCCCCACAGTCACAGAGGATATAGAGCACGCGTATGCACTTGATGGGGAAGACGGTGGTTGGCCCGCCCCGCTAGCCCGCATTGTAGCACAGTGAGCTTCCCACTGCGACTTGTGCTTCATATCCATGTGACGGTTCAGGCATGAAGTACTCAAACTATTGAGTTTTTGACCTCTACTAAGAGATTGGTGACAAATCTTACAGATCACACGAATTGGGTGATCCTTGGTGATGTCAAAAAAGGACCAGGCTAGGCAAGGCTTAGAGCTCAATGGACCTGCAGAGCCACCACGACTTCTGCTCAGAGGCAGAGTTGTGGCTGCGAATGCTGTTGTTGACGTGCTTCCAGTACTCCGTCTCTGTCCAGGACGGTGCAACCCAACCTCGTTGTCACTAGCATCCTCCTCCACATCCTCTGCTGACCTCATTGACTGGCTGACTGTGGGTTGACAGTAAGTGGGATCTCCTACCTCATCCCCACCCTGTGTGTTATCACACCCCTCATCCTCAGAGACAACCTCTTCCTGCCCTGACCGAAAAGTTAAGTTGTCGGTCCAATCAGGTATCTGAGTCTCATCAGCATCTTCCTCATTGTCTCCACCAGGAGGAGTTATAGTTTGGGAATGAGGGTCTACATTATGCTCAGAACCATCTTCATCTGGGCCTGGATCCGATTCACAAAGTTTCTGGACATCAGTTAAGATCATTTCCTCGTCTGGACTCACTGCAGCCTTGGAGAAGGCCACTGATTCCCAGGCTATAGTGTGACTGAACAGCTCTGCAGACTCAACTATCTCTGTTACCCCATACTAAGTAGGGCGGCTGGAGATTTGGGAACTGAGAGGAAGCAAATACTATTGGGGTGACACCTCAGAGGACTAGAGGGTTGGGATGTTGAAGTTGAGATGGAGGAGAGGCCACTTGATGGAGCACTTGAGATCCATTCAAGCATCTGCTATTTTTGTGCTTCATATACAATAGGTATTGATGGTCGTGTCCGTAAAACAGGGATCATATCAGATTGTCTACGGAAATAAGCTGACTTCTTACTTTGGCTGGAAGATGGTCTTTCTTCAGCAGATGTTACTGTTGCTTTACCACCTACCCCAAGGACACAAACTTTTTTGTCCTTTCCACCATGCTGATTTCCCTTTCCACCAGAAGCAGGCCTTTTGCAACTCATTTTGTATGTGACCAAATTAAAAGCTCTGCAGTTATTAGGAAAAAAAATTAGGATGGAAATCGAGCAGAGCTAAGTGGCCAAACAGTGGTAATAGGCCCAAACTATTACCTGGGCTAGGTGCAGTTAAAAATTAGTCTGAACTAGACAGGCGGTGTAGTGTGTTTCACAAGTGGGCTACACACCACTGTCTAAATGACACTGCAACTAGGCCCAAATTATTACCTGGGCTAGGTGCAGTTAAAAATTAGTCTGAACTAGACAGACAGTGTAGCTTGGTTCACAAGTGGGCTACACCACTGTCTACCAGACACTGCTACTAGGCCAAAAAAATTGCCTGGACTAGCTGCAGTAAAATGTTAGCTACTGGATAGACAGGTGGTGTAGCTTACTTTACAGCTGGGCTATTCAGCTGACTACCACACACTGCTACTAGCCCAAAAAATTGACTGGACTAGCTGCAGTAAAAAATTTGCTACTGGATAGACAGGCGGTGTAGCTTACTTTACAGCTGGGCTACACCGCTGACTACCAAGCACTGCTACCAGCCCCCAAAAAATTGCCTGTACTAGCTGCAGTAAAAAATTGGCTACTAAAGAGAGGTGGTGTAGCTTTCTTCACAGCAGTGCTACAATTCCTGCCCTAAAGGATTGCCTGAGCTAGATTTGGCCAGAAGCTGTGAAAAACACTTGCACAGTACTGGCACACACCTACCTGGCAAAAACTAGTAGTAACTGCTCTAACCTAGCCCTCAAAAGGGCTGATATTATAACTAGTCCCTACTTCTATGAAGTAGCCCTCAAAAGGGCTGATATCTACAACTAATCCCTACCCCTACTTGTCTGAAGTAGCTCTCAAAAGGGCTGAGATTCTAACTAGTCCCGGCTCCTTAAACCTATCTGTCTATCTAACTTGAGATTTGCTCACTATCTATGTAACACTTTATCGTGCCCACAGCAGCAGTAGCAGTGCCTGACTGACACACAACTGCAGCACTGAGGAAATGGTGGCGATGGGGAAAATGGCTGGGTCTTATAGGGCAAGGACAAGTGACATAAACAGCCAATGACACATGCCCTTGCTTGCAAGGAAAAAATTCACTTTGCTGTGTGTGTGCGTCATTGGCTGACAGCCTGCACCGCCCCACTGTATATGCAGGTAGGAAAAAAAAATGGAGATTGGCATTATTTCTGCAGCAATTAACTAAACTCCACCCCCCCCCCCCACCGCACACTATACACTGAAACTGGATATTAACATTCATTAACAGTGTTACTGTGAAAAGCCAGTTACACTTTTGGTGATCGAAGCGTTATCGAACATAACCTCGAACTGACGAATTTTAAGCTAATTGTTCGCATGCGTCGAATGACTCGAACACCACCCAAAACAGCTCAAATTTGAGATTGGAGAATATTTCGAATCGAACATTGCTCATCTCTACTTACAATTTTCCATATGAATAATAAAAAAGCTCACAAAAAATTATTTAAAAAAAGTAGACACTAGTAATTACCTTTAGTATAATAGAGACCACTATAAAAAATGGATTGACAATATACTGGGGAAGCAAAATAAACACATTACAAAAAATTGCAGTGAATTACTGGATTTTCTAACACAAGCACAAGTACTAAGAGAGATTCTTGGATAAAAAATACCCCAAGAAACTATTTGACAGGGCTTTCAGAGAGAGTATTATTGTAGAACAGGATGATTTGGTCGCTAAAAAAACAAAAAGCTCTAATACGGACTCACAGTTTTCATAGAAATTTCTTACAACATATTCCAGACAAAATCATCGTATTAAATCCAATATGACTAACCATTGGAACATACTACAAATGATCAGATTTTGGGGAAACTTCTCCCTAAAAATCCAAGGATCAGTTATAGAAGAGCACCAACCCTTAAAAGCATATTGGCTCCCAGTTGTCTAAGGCAAAGGGTTAATAAACTAATGGACATACCAAAACCTGAAACACTAGGTTAATTTAATTGCAGATCTCCAAGATGTGAGTGCTGTTCTATGATGGAAGACAAAACCAATACATTTGGTATAAATCCTGGTGATAATATGTTTCAAATCTGCTTTCACCTAACATGTCATTCCTCCTATATAATATACTTATTAAAATGCATATGTGGAAAACAATATGTTAGGAAAACCACACAAAAATTGCATTGTCGAATGAATTCCCACAGATGAAACTTAAAAAGGGGTTTATTAACACATGGAGTTTCATGACATTGCGCTATCTATCATGACAAAAAAAGTAGTTTTATTTCCATGGTTCCCATAGAACATGTGAACATTTCTGATTGGAATCGTTATCTAAAGGCTCCATTACACGATACGAGATCGTGACAGCAGGGATGAACAAAGTATCCGGCAACTGGATTGCACATTCAGAGCAATCCGGTTGCTGAATTCCGGTTTAGGAAAAACTTTTGTTCCTAAAATGTGTGTGAAGGCAATTGCGGTTACCGCATCCGAATCTGGATGAAGTCACCGCAATTACCTTTCCAAGTGTGACCCCAGCCTAAAGGCTACTTTACACGGCACGATATCGTTGCCCAACTACGATAAAAAGTCACGGGGTTCGGGCATTCCCGCCGATATCGTTTGTGCGTTGTGTGGTGTAAATGAGCAATGCGACGCAAGAACGATGCCCAAACGATATCGTTTAAGAATTGTGTAGGCTCTCCAACTGGCCAATATTGGCTTGATGATCTGGCAGGATCGTGCTGTGTGACAGCGCTACTACGATTTGGAGCGCAACTTCCCCTATTCACTCCAATGTTAATTGCTCATTCCCTGATTTGATGAGATGCAGTGTGCAAGAGGGGTGTACTACATCGTAGTTGCATTGCATGACGATATCGCACTGTGTAACATCTCCTATGCGATCTTGGACAAACGCCAAAAATGTGCGTGCTCCCGTGAGATCGTATGCAATATCGTAACGATATTGCGACGTGTAAAGCGGCCTTAAGTCCAATAACCTTTATGAGTTGCAAAGATCAAGCAGGATCAGGTGGTGTGAGCTATAAGGTGATTCTCTGATACCTTTGAACATGTCGTGAAGAATTAATTTATTGAGATATTTTAATCTACAATTAGTCTTTAAATTATTTATGAAGAGTGTATTTATTTATGAATTGTGACTGCTGCCTGAGAATTTTATTTTGATTTTATTATCTTATGATGACCACACATTGTACAAAAGAAGTGTAAGGTTACATAGAGTTTTTCTTCATTTTTTTCACGCTCCTATTACGCCATATACGTCACAACTATTAGTATGTTAAATATAGGCGTTGTTGCTACTTGTGTGTAATCCACTGTATCTCACAGATAGTCATGTGATCAGTCACTTGCACCTGATCACATGATTGCGACATCATCACAAGTCCTGTATGCAAAGTGAAGCACTGAGTGTGTTATATATAGGCGTTGTAGCCACATGTGTAATCCTCTGAATCTCCTGAAGAATTGAGCAGTCTCACGAAATGCAATGAGATGAATAAAGGCTATTAAATGTAACATCCTTGGATTCCTGTTTCCTTGGGACTCTTGAACGGCAGCGCATAATACATCCTATCAATCTCTGAGGTCCAATAAAAACTCCTTCCTTTAATTTTGCTTTACTCAACCTTACAAAAATGTACTTGAATGATTTTTCATTTTTATGCAATGCCTTTACAAAGTTCTTCATTAGGCCCAACTTAATATGCAATCATAGTAACAAAATCTTATGTGGGTCAACAAGTGCCAGATGTAGGACATTTTTTACTCTGCGGCTGAAGTGAATGTCAGAGGCCAGTCACTTTTATTATATTGATATTGACTTTCACGACTATCCCATTTACACAGAATGCAGCAGGACCTTGTGTATCCACAATGGCACCCGCAGTCCTGACTTATCAGCAGCGGGAACTGCGTGCGGCTGCACACTGGACCGGAGAGCATAATAGCCCCCCAGTCCTGTGTGCTGATCCGGTCCGGTCTGAGTTCTCCCGGACAGACCCGGATCGGATCACGCCGCAGTGTGAAGCGGCCCTTAGTCCACCAGTGAAGCTCAAGTAGTGGCTGGGCTTCTTAGGAAAAATAAATTTTCAGCATATACTACAATACATTAGTATTGCAGTAAAAAAAAACAAGTAATCAAACAATTGTAGGTTCAAGTCCCCTGGAGATGGTATTAAATTAATTAATAAAGAAAGTTCTTTGAAAAAATACATAAAAAGATATCATAAACATGTAAAACACACTTAAAAAAGTATATTTGGTATCACTATAATCCATCAAAATATAAAATTAATTTCCTTTTATGGTATAATTCTACAGTATATAAGAAAATGTTTTCATTGAAATGCTAGAATTGCATTTATTTGTTGCTACACCTCCCTAAAAATAAGCAATTACTAATTGTATATACCTCGAAATTGTATCAATAAAAATAATCAGCTTGCCATGCAAAAATAAGGCTATGCAATGATGTTCCATCAACGGGAAAAAAAGTCACATGTCTGGTGAAATAAATCAATTTTTTGTTTTTATAAATCTCCTGACTTTTTTAATCACGTAAATGAGGTAAAACATACAATTTTGGTATAGCTGTAATCACGCAGGCCTGGAAGCTATATTGACCGATCAGTTATTCAAAATAAACAATGCAAAATAAAAAACAAGTGTAATTTTTTTTAAACATTTCACTGCACTTTGACTTTTTTTGCTATTTTCAGTAGCTCGCTCTACTAATCAGTGATCTATGTATGATTATTTTTGCATATGTTCTACTCCTCTCTTGGATATTTTTTTTTTATTAATTTTTAATTTTTATTTCTCACAATTATTTTATATACCGTACTTCTTCAGCGCTCTATATAATATTTTCTAATAGTGTTCATATGAAATATACATCAATAAACCATTTTTATACAGTATATGCATTCTATATATATACCGTATATACTCGTGTATAAGCCGACCCGTGTATAAGCCGACCCCCCTACTTTTGCCCCCAAAACCTGGGAAAACCTATTGACTCGTGTATAAGCCGAGGGTGGACTCCAGCACAGGTATACAGCCCCCAGCAGTGTGGTATACAGGCCCCCCAATGGTAGTATACAGCAGCCTCCCCAGTGGTAGTATACAGCAGCAGCCCCAGTGGTATATACAGCAGCAGCTCCAGTAGTTAGTATACAGCAGCCCCAGAGGTATATACAGCCCCAGTGGTAGTATACAGCATCCCCAGAGGTATATACAGCCCCGGTGGTAGTATACAGCATCCCCAGAGGTAGTATACAGCAGCCCCAAAGGTATATACAGCAGCCCCAGAGGTATATACAGCAGCCCCAGTGGTAGTATACAGCAGCCCCAGAGGTAGTATACAGCCCCAGAGGTAGTATACAGCAGCCTCAGAGGTATATACAGCCCCATTGGTAGTATACAGCAGCCCCACAGGTATATACAGCCCCAGTGGTAGTATACAGCAGCCCCAGAGGTATATACAGCCCCAGTGGTAGTATACAGCAGCCCCACAGGTATATACAGCCCCAGTGGTAGTATACAGCAGCCCCACAGGTATATAGAGCCCCAGTGGTAGTATACAGCAGCCCCACAGGTAAATACAGCCCCAGTGGTAGTATACAGCAGCCCCACAGGTATATAGAGCCCCAGTGGTAGTATACAGCAGCCCCACAGGTATATAGAGCCCCAGTGGTAGTATACAGCAGCCCCACAGGTATATACAGCCCCAGTGGTAGTATACAGCAGCCCCACAGGTATATAGAGCCCCAGTGGTAGTATACAGCAGCCCCACAGGTAAATACAGCCCCAGTGGTAGTATACAGCAGCCCCACAGGTAAATATAGCCCCAGTGGTAGTATACAGCAGCCCCACAGGTAAATATAGCCCCAGTGGTAGTATACAGCAGCCCCACAGGTATATACAGCCCCAGTGGTAGTATACAGCAGCCCCACAGGTAAATATAGCCCCATGGGGTAGTATACAGCAGCCCCAGTGGTAGTATACAGCAGCCCCAGAGGTATATACAGCCCCAGTGGTAGTATCCAGCAGCCCCAGGGGCTGTATACAGCAGCAGCCCCAGGGGCTCTATACAGCAGCAGCCCCAGGGGCTGTATACAGCAGCAGCCCCAGGGGCTCTATACAGCAGCAGCCCCAGGGGCTGTATACAGCAGCAGCCCCGGAGGTATCCAGGGCCCCCCATCAAGCTCCACGGACCCCCCCCCCCTTGCGCGGCAGCCTGTAAGGGAAAATCATACTTATCAGTGTCCCGCGCTGTCCCGCCGCTTGCCGACACACGATCCCGGGCTTCAATCGGCGGCTTCCGGCGGTCGCGGGCAATGACGTCATTCCCGCGACCACAGGAAGTGCGGAAGACGCGGAATGAAGCCCGGAATCGTGATTTTCCCTTACAGGCTGCCGCGCAGGGTGGGGGGGGGGGTCCGTGGAGCTTGATGGGGGGGCCTGTATACCTCCGGGGGCTGCTGCTGTATTAAGGGGGATATGGACACAAATTACCGTATATACTCGCGTATAAGCCGAGGGGGGACTTTTCAGCCCAACATTTGGGCTGAAAAACTCGGCTTATACGCGAGTATATACGGTACATTTATATCATTTTCATTCATTTTTAAATAACAAATTTTTAAAATGTTTATATATACAGTGCCTACAAGTAGTCTTCAACCCCCTGCAGATTTAGGTGGTTTGATAAGATGCAAATAAGTTAGAGCCTTCAAACTGCAAACGAGAGTAGGATTTATTAACAGAAGCATAAATCTTACAAACCAAAAAGTTATGTTGCTCAGTCGAATTTTAATAAATTTTAAACATAAAAGTGTAGATCAATATTATTATTCAACCCCTAGGTTTAATATTTTGTGGAATAACCCTTGTTTGCAATTACAGCAAATAATCATCTTTTAATCTTTTATAAGACCTGATCAGGCCGGCACAGGTCTCTGGAGTTATCTTGGCCCACTCCTCCATGCAGATCTTCTCCAAGTTATCTAGGTTCTTTGGGTGTCTAATGTGGACTTTAATCTTGAGCTCCTTCCACAAGTTTTCAACTGGGTTAAGGTCAGGAGACTAACTAGACCACTCCATCACCTTGATTTTTTCCCTCTTGAACCAGGCCTTGGTTTTCTTGGCTGTGTGCTTTGGGTCGCTGTCTTGTTGGAAGATGAAATTACGACCCATCTTAAGATCCTTAATGGAGGAGCGGAGGTTCTTGGCCAAAATCTCCAGGTAGGCCGTGCTATCCATCTTCCCATGGATGCGGACCAGATGGCCAGGCCCCTTGGCTGAGAAACAGCCCCACAGCATGATGCTGCCACCACCATGCTTGACTGTAGGGATGGTATTCTTTGGGTCGTATGCAGTGCCATCCAGTCTCCAAACGTCACGTGTGTGGTTGGCACCAAAGATCTCGATCTTGGTCTCATCAGACCATAGAACCTTGAACCAGTCTGTCTCAGAGTCCTCCAAGTGATCATGAGCAAACTGTAGACGAGCCTTGACATGACGCTTTGAAAGTAAAGGTACCTCGTCTGGAATGGAGACCATTGCGGTGGAGTACGTTACTTATGGTATTGACTGAAACCAATGTCCCCACTGCCATGAGATCTTCCCGGAGCTCCTTCCTTGTTGTCCTTGGGTTAGCCTTGACTCTTCGGACAAGCCTGGCCTCGGCACGGGAGGAAACTTTCAAAGGCTGTCCAGGCCGTGGAAGGCTAACAGTAGTTTCATAAGCCTTCCACTTCCGGATGATGCTCCCAACAGTGGAGACAGGAAGGCCCAACTCCTTGGAAAGGGTTTTGTACCCCTTGCCAGCCTTGTGACCCTCCACGATCTTGTCTCTGATGGCCTTGGAATGCACCTTTGTCTTTCCCATGTTGATCGTGTATGAGTGCTGTTCACAAGTTTGGGGAGGGTCTTAAATAGTTAGAAAAGTCTGGCAAAAGAGATAATTAATCCACACATGTGAAGCTCATTGTTCTTTGTGCCTGAACTACTTCTTAATACTTTAGGGGGACCAAACAGAATGCTGGTGGTTTGAGGGGTTGAATAATAAATGACCCTCTGAATTAACTTTAACGCTTTAAAAAAAAAAAAAAAAAAAAATTAAAAAATCTTTTTGGCTGCAGTGCATTTCCCACTTCCAGGCTGATCTACAGTCCAAATGTCACAATGCCAAGTTAATTCCGTATGTGTCAACCAGCTAAATCTGCAGGGGGTTGAAGACTACTTGTAGGCACTGTATAATTATTTGATGTTTGGAGAGTTTCTTTTTGTTCTTAGTAATAAATATTTTTTTGGGAAATTTGTTAATGCATACTGATGTACCGGTATTCTAAATGTAACTCTTGCATCCCAGTTGTGGTCATTTGTTCATTTGTCCAATTGGTGCCTTCTGAGAAACTGTGCAACTATTTGTACCACATTATACAATTGCTTTGTAACTGGTGTACATTTCCTGATGAAGTAGCAGGATTAGGCTGGCTTCACATTGTGGCGTGATCCGGTCCGTATCCAACGTTTTTGGATTCGGCAGAAAAAATCCACTTCTCCCGGATTCATCAGGGGAGATGGCAGCAGGATGCCAGATAACTGCCATCTGGCTGCATCCAGCTCCGTACGGCCCTATAGTATCCTATGGAGCCAAAATACGGTCCCGGGCTGTCACCCCTGACAGCCCCGGACCGGATCACGCCGCAATGTGAAGCCAGCTTTACATTTCAAAACGGGTAGAATAAACCACCATATGCTACAATGATCGTTTTGAATTGGATTATTTGGCAGCAGTGTGGATTTAATATCATTTTTCATGATATCCTGCAATATCGACTTGCCTTGAAGCATGTGGTTTCTTTGGCAGCTGCCTCTAATGCTTTCATTTGGTTGTTTGGCACAGCCATACAAGAGGGCCCTTTATGGTGGGTTACGAGCTTACGCATTTTGGCCCAAAATATCTACTTATACCTCAAATTTTCATCTTTATTGTTATGTTGTACTTTTTTTATCTGCAGCTTGAGGCTGGACCCTCTGAGGGGCGTCTGTCATTTGTGAGGCATATAATCAGTGCGGAGCAGCCCGCCTGACCTAATAGCAGGGCATGACCAATAGGCTGCTCTGACACTATGCTTCACATGCACCTGAGTGGCAGAGCCCTATGGTAACCTTGTGTCTATGAATGCCACCAGTCACCTCCCTGACAGCATGGCCGGACGCTGGTGCCACAACCGCCCCTATCTGTGGGTTGTAGGTGATTGAGCATCGGTATACGAACACCTGTGTTGCCTCTCAGAGGAGCTGGCAGCCTGCGGCTAGGTGCAATGGGTATCTACCGGGCAAATTTTTGGTGAGTTTTTTTCTCTGATTTTATGTTTTATTTTGGTGAATCACAGTCATGCAAGACCCTATTGTGCTTTTCTCTTCCTCAATTTATTGCAGTAAAAAACTAAACTGTGCACATTTTTTATGTTTTATCTCTTCTTTTAATCTGCTGGGGCTAATTCTGAAGGGATTAAAAGAAGTTACACGCAAAGGCTGGGGTCACACATGAGCCCTGGATCTGCTAAAACCATCCGTTTTTCAACTTAGAATTTTGTGAAAAATTGATCCGTTAACACATGGTACATATAGGTACCATCCGTTAAGGGATCCATTAATGCAGTGTTTTTTTCCAAAAAATGGCAAAGTCCAAAAAACGCATAGCTGCACAGGAGGCTCAAAAACCAATCTGAAAATAATGGATTCGTTATTGAAACCAGTGGAAAAAACTGATTGGTATGTGTGACCCCAACCTTACTCACCTAGCGAAAGTCGCTCTGTTTATGTAATACTGTAATATAGAGTGAAAGTCGCGAGCAGTGCAACTGCTATGAAAATGTTTGCAAAGTCACCTGAGAAAAATGACCACCAACATATTTCCTGAAGTGACTTCACCTGGAAAAATGTGGTGGTTGCATTGACATCTAAATGTCATGTGAACATAGCCGCAGCCATATTCTGTCTGGTATCTTAAGTGTTTTTTAAAGCTTGATTAAATATGTGGTTTTGCTGCCTTTATTGTACAATGTGCACATTGTAATGTGTATATGCACCCTATGAGCAAATACCCTATAATAAATAATATTGGGTACTCAGCTAAGGCTAGGGTCACATCACGTTTAAGGCTGTGGTCACACATAGAAATCCGTTTTTGGAAGTGATTTTCATCACCAATCCGTTTTTTTCTGGGTGCTTTTTGAGCCTCCTGCACTCCTGAACGTTTTTGGAATTTTCATTAAAAAAACGCATGCGCGAACGCATGCGCAAACGCAAGTGCGCATTTGCATGCGTTCGCGCATGCGTTTCCCATAGGGCCCCATGTTAAAAAAACGCATGAAAACGCATGCGTTTTTTAAATGATGCCAAAAACGTTGCATGCAACGTTTTTGACTCAAAAACGGACAGGGCAATGTTTGGAGCTCCAGAGAAAAACGGACAGGGTGTTTATTACATCCAATCCGTTTTTCTGTCAGTTTTTGGACTTAGAAAAAAAAAATGAGAAAACTGAAGCCAAAAATGGACTGAGGGCTTATGTGGAACCCCAGCCTAACTCTGCTTTCGGCAATTGGCTTGAATGCCTACGCTTGTCATCATCATTATCGGCTAGTAATGGCTGCATTTACTAGTGTTAACGTTGCCATATTGATGTATGGGTAAGTGGAACCAAAGCGCATTCAAACGCAGGCATAAAAGTGCTTGCTCTTGAAATTATGTGTTTTTGCAAGCGCACAGCTAAACGTTGCTTTCAGCATTTAGCTGTGTGCTTGCAAAAATACATACTTTCAAGCGCAAACACTTTTGTGCCTACAGTTGAATGCGCATTGGATCCAGTTAACGCAATCAAATGCTGATGTTTCATTGCGTTAATGATGATGACAAGAGCAGACCTCCAAACGGATTGCTGAAAACAGAGCCAATCATGATGTGGACCTAGCCTAACACTATTTGATAACAGTGTAAAAGAAAACTAGTATTATCCTGATGGGCACAGCCTATTCTGATATGATTTCTTTTACTTTTATGAACAATTAGTATAACCGAAGTACCCAATATTATTTAAATGTACTACTGTTATATAATTTAATAAAGGTATATGCTCATTTTGGTTTTTTCTCTTGCCTTTTGTCTGTAAAATGGTCACGGTGTGAATATGCTCATATTGCATGTATACAACTTATGATCTGACTAATTTTTTTGTTTTTATGGGTTTTTTTTGCACTCTGTACAAATGGGGATGTGATCCCATCATCTAGCTATCTTCTCATGGACAGATAAAACCAAAAGAAATGAACTAAAGTATATGTTTGTGTATATGCAATGTGTTGGAGCATGTCCAAACTGGCCATTAAACAGCAGCACCCAAGAAAAAAGCAAAAATGAGTAAATAGCCAAAATATACAAATAATTTGCCAAAGAGCATGTCAATGAAATAGTGTGCTTAGTTAACATTATTTTAAGCATGCAAATGTATAAGCCATCACATCAAGGTGACCTTTAGTGGGACAGTGCAAGCATCTAAGGCCTTGTGTCTACAAAGGCACATTTTTATAATTTGCCATAAAAATGTGCAGCAAATGTGCATGGTATATTATCCAGCCAGCAAAGTTAATGTGACTTTGGCTGTGCTGACGTTGGCGCATTTTTGTCCAGCGTAATAGCTGCAGATTTCTACGGATCTTTGATTTGTAAAAATCTGCAGCATATCGAATAAATTATGCAATTTACCTTGCATACTGACCAGCACTTCCTGGTTTTGGCCGCGTCACATCACGTGGGTAGTAGGTATGTGACCCATGTGGTGTGTGACACAGACGAAACCAGGAAGTGCCTGCCAGTATGCAAGGCGTACTACAGGTTGGGCGCTGACAGGGATGGATGCAGAATTTTCTGCATCAAAAAAGCAGGTATTACGTAGCAATAGCTCAAAGCTTTAGTTACGTAACTTCTCCTAAAAGCCTATGCAGATTTGATGCAGAAATTCTGATTCACTTTTTGTCAATCGGCACATAAGCCAAATATTTGAAACCTTACTATCTGTCTAGTGATGTAAATATGAATAAGTACTGAGCAGGACCAAGACCCAAAATAGGGGTTTGGTTCCTCCCTATGAGCTAGGCACTTCATCTAGCTTCAAACAGACTGGTTGCTGTAGTCAGAGCACTGTTTTTCTCTGTCCTTATTCAGATTAATGTCACTTACACAAAGTAAGGTTTTAATATCAGACTAGCGCTGTCCCAATAGGTGCACCTTGTCCCAGTGGGATGGCTTTTAAGCTCTTTGATCAGTGTTACCAAGTACCCTATGTAATTTAAATGTACTACTTTTATCTACTTATTTACTTTATTATAGGGTATATTCACATTTTGTGTTTCCTCCTGGATTTGTTCTTAATTACAAGTTAGACTTTTCAAAAGATGTCCCATATTAAAACCATACACATCAGTGGTAAAAACAAACAGGGAAGGAAAGGTTAGTGGCCACTAGGAATTATGCAATTACCATATTTTTCACTTTATAAGACGCACCTGATTATAATAATAATTTAGAGATAACTGGCACACCTACATGTTTAGGTGCTAGCTGGAAAAAGACTAAATGTATTAAAAAGTGATCCGCTGCACACTAAACATAATACATGACATAATGGCTAAATGATGTATGACTGGTATATAAGAAACTAATTCAAATTTAGAAGAGGAACATTGACATTGCAGAAACTGCTTCAGGATACAATATGAAAAATGAGAATCTTAATTGATGCATTTGTGGCGCCCCTACGACCAGGGTGGCCACATAGGGAACTGCAGTCAGGCTGAAAGATTTGTACACTAAACACGCTCACGGACACACACACCACTAGAGGCAGCACCCTACCCAGAGCCTGGGACTCTAGGCAGGCAAGGGGTGGTGGGTTTAGAGGAAAGTGGGTGGGGAAGAATGTAGATCAGCTGACAGAGAGCACAAGTAGAGGAAAAGAGGAGGAAGGAGTTAGTAGGCCAGAGTGAGCCGAGCAGCACAGACATCAGAAAGACAGAGACACATCCCGGTGGAATTGGGCTACATGGAGATGCAGAATCTACAGAGTCACAGAAACCATGGAGAGAAAGCTCATCCATAGCCAGCATTCCAGGGGAGTGTGAGGAAAGAGACCAGACCAGCAGTACTGCGTCCAAGCAACACGGCAGCACCGACCAACCACCAGCGGAGTAGTGTTCCCTAGTTTGGACTGGAATCACACAGGTTAGTTGGAGTTTGGTTACACCTTGCAAGATAGGGTTACTGCAGACTAGGCACACACCAGAGTGTCAGCTCTGAGGGGAACAGAGATACCATATCAGCTTCCTAGATTAACCGACGGGGAGCATTACCTCCAGGTTGGAGCTGCCACAACAAGGGTTGAAGGCACAGCAGCAACCACGAGGACTCACAAGGGTCCGAGCTGCCGCCATACAACCTGGGGAGACAACAGAGAGAGAAACAACAGCCTGGAAGGACTTAAAAGGAGTGAGGGGTCTCAGAGTGAAAGCCTGGCTGCAGTGGGTTCAGTGTGACTGGAGTTAACTGACTGCAACTAGTGTTGAGAGCGTCTGTAAAGTGTCTGAAGAGCTGACAAGTAAACCCGGTGCACCCTGCCTGAGTGTCCGTGTCTTATTCCAGGTACTTTGAACTGTGCATCATACCTTTTATCCTGTCAGGAGCAGCCTGACCCACGGCGGGCTCATCTATCTGGCTGCAGCCCCATCATCCATCCTCCTGGCAGAGCAGTGCTGCAGCGTTGGTCCCATCACTGACCACAACCCGTGGGTGGCGTCACGACAAACTTTATCCCTTGTATATATTCCCTTTCACTTGTGAGAACCCGGGACACGGTCCGGACCAGGACCTCCGTGACATCCCCAGCAGTACCCCGGTCCGGCACCGAGTACCCCGTCCCAATGGGCTCCACACATTGGCCATTGCATGTAAGCCTGATAACCTCCGTCAAGGTGCTCTCATGTATATCGGGTCCCTATCTCCCTTACCTTATGCCTCTGTCTGTGGTGCAAATGCATATGAGGGTATAAGCCTCTGAGTGCAATTAAGACCTACATGTATGGGTGTGGTAGGAAGCTTGACTACAACAAGATGGTGGAAAGACATGGCTAAACTTGACTTGGCTATTGGGGGAAAGGTGCTCAGTCAAAAACTGTGATAGGAACCTGATATACATGATATCAACTTGACGGAGGTTATCGGGCTTACATGCAATGGCCAATGCATCAACTAAGATTCTCATTTTTCATATTGTAACCTGAAGCAGTTTCTGCAATGTCAATTTTCCTCTTCTAAATTTGCATTAGTTTCTTATATATCAGTCCTTTAGGCATTATGTCATATATTATGTTTAGTGTGCAGCGCATCACTTTTTAATACATATAGTCTTTTGCCAGATAGCACTTAAACATGTAGGTGTGCCAGTTATTTCTAAATTATTATTGATACAGATTTTGACTGAGCACCCTTCCCCCGATAGCCATGTCACTTTTAACCACGTCTTTTCCACCTTCTTGTTGTAGTCAAGCTTCCTACCACACCCATACACGTAGATTTTAATTGCACTCAGAGGCTCTCAAGCGCTTGCCGTTAACGTTGTCCGGTATTAGCGCTGCCTGGAAACATGGGTCTAAAACCAAGTCTGACCCTAGCCAAATTAAGATTTTAATTTACCACTTGGTATAACTACTTTACCTGTCCTTACATACATAACACATGATTCTGAAATAGCAGACGCTGCTGTTTTCTTCATTATTGTAATACAAAGGTATCTGCCAAAAATGAATATCCTCGTCTTCACTTAAAAATGAAGATAAATGTTGACAGAAAACAAAGAATATCAAATCTTTATTAAAAATCCAATGCTTATCAAATTATGTAGTATGGCATAAATCAAGATTAGGTAATTTATCCTATAAAGCGGAGCAAACATTTTAATTTCCTTCTGACAAGAGCAAAAGAAAGAGTACACATGCTATATATGCAAATAGTGATACATCTCATTATAGCCATACAGTGACAATCCATTCAGTTCTACTGGATGCTAAATTCTCAGAAGAAATTGCTCTGGAAAGCATATGCAATAAACTAACCACAAAATACATAAAGAGTGACTTTTACATAAACATACATCTTTTTTCAAAAAATGATCTTGTCAATCCCATAAAGACATCACAAAGTGTCATGGTCTGGTGGTATCCACTTCCATGTGGTCTGTGTAGTCTGCACAAATATATTCCATTTACACTTCCATTGAGCAACACACTAATTGGTTAGAAACCTAAAAGGAACCTGTCATCATGTTTTCTCCGTATGTAGTAGGGCCATCTGTATGCCCTTATACACAGCATTCTAAAAAGATGTTTTACTATACTCAACTGGTTTGGTCTGATGGGCATCTCTGGTCTTGATCTGGAAACTTCTCTATTTGCCCTGATTCATGTGGATGGAACATTCTACGTCACCTACACATTATGCTCATAACCAAGGCACACTTCTCTGCCCTACTATATATTTTAGTGCATGCGTGGAAAGACAAAAGAGCATCCACACATGCACTCTACAATACTTTGCTCTACATGATCGTGATGGAGAACACGGTGTGGATAATATATCATAGGCCAGGGTCACACATGCCAATTCACTTTTTTAAGCCCCTAGAAAAATGGATCCGTTATATTTAGGGTGCCAATTGTGCCCCCTGAGGTCCTGGACATTTTTTGGATTTTTTTGGACTTAGTCATTTTTTCCCAAAAAACGCATGGTGCTCATATGTACCATGGGTTAATGCATGCGTTTCCCATAGGGTCCTATGTAAAAAAAAAAGCATGATTTTTTTTAATGCACCCAAAAACGCTGCTAGCGTTGATGCTGCACAAAAACTAATGCGTTTTTGAAAAACGAACACACACATGCATTAATGCACATGCGTTTTTCGACTTTGAAAAAAACATAACCAAAATGATCTAAAAAACGGATGGTATGTTTGACCCTGGCCATACAGACGAATCAGGGAAGAAGGATGGTGATTGCAAGAAGAGAAAAGGTCCAGGATTAAGACCAGCAACTTCTACTGGACCAGACTGCTACATAGATGAGTATAACAAAAGTTTTCTTTTGCCTTGCAATGCAGGTTGGTGACATATATATGACATCTTATATGAGGTCTAATAGGTGCTGGCCCTAATTTATACAGGGAAAATCTGGTGACATGTTCTCTTTATTGATATGCATCAAATGCAGCAAAAACTGTTGTCACTGAGTTTTACTGTTTTAGGGAAAGGAACGTTTTCATATCATGCAATTGTTTACAAAATCTTTAAAAAAAAATTTCTAAAACTTATAATGGGAAGTAAAATTAAGGTAAGTTATTGTCTTCAATGGTTTAGTCCTATTGAGTGCCAAGGTAATAAAAACACACATCATAAATTTATACATTCAGATATCCATACTGAAAATTGTTCATTTTTATCAAAGAAATAAACTATGATTTTTCATCTATATTGCATTCGTATGTCCATTTTTTACATATGCATTTCATCCATGTATCTGTTGGTTAAATCCATGTAGCATCTGTTTTTTACATGAAAAATGTAATCATTTATAAAACATCAAATACTATTTCCTAGCTTAATAATTGTAATGGATTAATGAAAAATGCATGTTATACGGGACATAACCCCTAAGTGATCGATGATTTTAGGCACCATTGATTTATACTGGCTAAATCAGATTTGGTAAACAGATTGAAGTAATGCATGCTGCAACGTTTTACAAGCAAACAACAAGTCCATATGTAAAAAACATTCCTCTGAATTGCAACATTGACTTAAATTGCTTAGGCTGGTTTCACATTGCGATTTTTTCCTGTCCGTGGGGATCTTGTTTTTTGCAGGACCCCATGGACAGGAAAGGACCGGATCGGATGTGGCCTCCAGATGCCATTTATGTGTCCAGGTCCGTGATTTTCAAGGATCCGGACACAGACAAGCCCGAGCCTGCAAAGCGCAGTCAAGCAGGGCATTTTCACTCCCGCAATGTATATACATACATTGCAGGAGTGAAGCAAGGGTTAAAAATAAAAAAAAAAGATCCTCACCTCTCCGGCATGTGTCCCACGATGTGCGCCATCTCCGAGCTTAAGGACCTGTGTTTCAGCTGACCTGGCGGTGCGGGGCTACCTGATCAGCTGATCGGTCACATGACCGCATCAGCTGAGCGGTTTAAATATCCTGCCTGCCAAAACCGATCAGCGGGTGGGAGATTTAAACCGCTCAGATGATGGGGTCATGTGACAACCTGATAAGCTGATCTGTCACATGACGGCATCAGCTGAGGGGTTATATCTCCCGCCCACCGATTGGTTTTGGCGGATGGAAGATTTAAACCGCTCAGCTGATGCCATCATGTGACCGATCAGCTGATTGGGTAGCCCGCTTTCCAGGTCCTTAAGCCCTCGGAACTATATAGCGAGCATCGCGGGACATACCGGAGAGGTGAGGATATTTTTTAAATATTTTTAACACTTGCTTTAGCTAATTTCACTTCTGCAATGTTTGTATATACTTTGCGGAAGTGAGATTACACAGGAAGAGAGTAGTTTTAGTGTACTGAGCATGCTCAGTACACTAAAATCGGGTCAGGGAAACGATTTGATGTTTTCCCGAACCTGTGCTCCATAGGCCCCATGTTAATTGTCGCGGACCAGATCGGATCCGATTCTGTCCGATTTGGTTTGCTGTGCCCAAAATCGGAGCAGTCTCCGATGCAGGGTACAGCAAAAAATCGACAGAATCGGATCAGTGACAAATTGGATGGCAATAGAGCACCAATCCATGCTCATAAGGATACATGGGCGCCCAATCAGATCCATGGCTGTCCGTTTTACAACGGACAGCCACGGATGCCCAAAAACCGCAATGTGAAACTAGCCTTACCACACTGTTCTTTTACTATCAGTTTTGCACCTAGACCACACACAGACTTATTATATAATAATAATAATCTTTATTTATATAGCGCTATCATATTCCGCAGTGCTTTGCAATAGAGATTCATATACAAACAGTCATAAGTAACAGTTATAAAAATACAAAAATTAAAGCAAAATAATGATGGCCCTGCTTGTAAGAGCTTACAATCTACAACGAGATAGGGGTAACACAAAGTACAGGTGCCTATTTACAATGATGGTACAACTATGTTGAGGGAGCCGGAAATAGATAAGAGCTGTATGTGTGGTCACCAGCCAGTCTTTTGGGTCTGGGGGAGTGAATAGCCTATGTCTAAGTGAATTTGATTCAGGAGCATGATAGGCCACCCTTAAAAGATGTTTTTTAGGGAGTGCCTGAAACTATGTAAGTTGTGGATAGACCTAATTTCTTGGAGTAGAGCATTCCAGAGGATTGGTGTAGCTCAGGAGAAGTCTTGGAGTTGGGAGTAGGAGGTTCGAATTAATGCAGATGCTAGTCTAAAGTCGCTTGCAGAGTGAAGAGAATGGGTGGGGTGATAGATAGATGAAGGTAGAGAGGTAGAGAGGTGCTGCACTGTGAAGAGATCTGTGGGTGAGAACAAGAAATTTGAATTGAATCTTATAGTGTTTAAACAGCCAGTGTAATGACTGACATAGAGCAGAAGCATCTGAGTAATGGTTAGCTAGATAGGTGACCCTGGCTGCTGCATTAAGGATAGACTGGAGAGGGGAAAGTCTAGTGAGGGGGAGGCCAATTAATAGAGAATTACAATAATCAAGGTGGTAGTGGATCATGACCATAGTGGGAGTTTTTGCTGTTTCCATGGTAAGAAAGGGGCAGATTCTAGAGACGTTCTTTAGGGGCAAGCAGAAAGAGTGGGCAAAGGATTGTATATAGGAGGTGAAGGAAAGATTGGTGTCAAACATAACACCTAGACAATGAACCAGCTGCCTAGGCATTAATATGGTGACACACACTGAAAGGGAGATGTCAGATTTAGGGAGGTTATTGGAGGGTGGGAGCAGAAAAAGTTCAATTTTGGAAAGGTTGAGTTTTAGATAGAGAGTAGACATGATGTTGGAAACTGTGGTTAGACAGTCATTGGCGTTCAGAAATACAGCAGGGGTAAGGTCAGGGGAAGAAGTGTATAGTTGTGTGTCATCAGCATAAAGATGGTAATGAAAGCCAATTCTGCTGATGGTCCGCTCAATTGGGGCCATGTAGAGGGCCAAGGACTGAAACCTGAGGGACCCCAATTGTGATAGGAAGAGGAGAAGAGGTGGAACCAGCAAATGTTTCTCTGAAAGAGCGGTAAGACAGATAGGAAGAGAACGAGGGGTGTACTTTATGTCGATTGAATGCACCACAGCGAGCAGTAGATAGTGGTCCACAGTGTCAAAAGCTGCAGACAGGTCAAAAAGAATAAGAGTGGTCGCCATTATGTTTTGCCATCAGAAAGTCAATTGTCACTTTGATGAGGGCAGTTTCTGTAGAGTGTAGGGGCAGAAACCACACTGTATTGGTTCTGGAAGAGAGTGAGTGGAGAGGTAATGGGTGAGGCTGGAGTAGACCAAGCGCTCCAACAGTTTAGAAATGAGGATGGGTAAGGAGACATTTTCTTTAATAATGGAGTAATGATAGTGTGTTTGAAGGAGGAAGGGAAGATGCCAGAAGAGAGGGATAGATTGAAGATTTTGGTTAGGTGAGTGGTGAAGACCGGAGTGATAGACTGGAGTAGATGTGAGGGAATGGGGTCAGTGGTGCATGTATTAGGATGAGAGCAAGAGAAAAGCCTGGAGACTTCTTTTTCTGTGACTAGATCAAATGTGGAGAATAAGCCAGAGGAGATGTGGGGATGGATTGGAGTAACGGAGCTTGGAGGCTTGGAGTTGATTTCCTAATGGATGTTTTCTATTTTGTCTGGGAAATAAGAAGCCAGAACAGATGTCAGTGATAGGGGCCTGTACTTTTGGACTGAGGAGAGAGTGAAAGGTGTCAAAGAGTTTTTTTTGGGTTGTTGAGGAGTTCAGGTTGGTGAAGTAGGTCTGCTTGGTGAGGTGAAGGGCAGAGTGCTAGATTCTAAGGATAAATTTATAGTGGATAAAGTTTTCTGGTAAGCAATTTTTTTTCTCCTTTGATCTTTAGCACTCCTAGAGCATTGCTGTAGAAATTGAGTTTGTGATGTGAGCCAGAGCTATTTTAGGCTGTGGTCACAGTTGCCATGCGTTTTTTTTTAGGGATGGGCGAATCTACTCGCTAGGACTCGTTACTCGGCGAGTAGTAAGGGACTCGCAGGACTCGGTACTCTGCGAGTTTCCCAGTGATTACTCGCACGAGTCCAATGCAAATCAATATCAATCCTAGTTTTGTCAGAAACGCTGACAAGACTAGGATTGCCATTGTTTGCATTAGACTCGTGCGAGTAATCACTGGCTACTGTGCCAGTGATAGCAGGGAAACTCGCAGATAACTGCTGTTTCTTTGCGAGCCGAGTCCAGCTGTCTTCTCTGTGCAGCTCCAGGGTCCTAGAGCCCGCCTGCTCACAGACATTATGTAGCAGTGCTGAGATTGTTCTCAGTCTGCTCATTCCCTGTGTACAGACATGAATGTCTGTGCACAGAGATGATGTAGCAGTGCTGAGATTGTTCTCAGTCTGCTCATTCCCTGTGTACAGACATGAATGTCTGTGCACAGAGATGATGTAGCAGAGCTGAGATTGTTCTCAGTCTGCTCATTCCCTGTGTACAGACATGAATGTCTGTGCACAGAGATGATGTAGCAGAGCTGAGATTGTTCTCAGTCTGCTTATTCCCTGTGCATAGACATCTATATTTATGCACAGGGGATGTAGCAGAGAGGACATCGCGTTTTGGACTGCGTCGGACGGAAGAGGATTTTTTTAATTAAAGATGGAGTCCCTAATGGCTTTTTTTTTTATTTCTAATAAAAAATTTTCCTTGTGTTGTGTTTTTTTTAAAACAATTTAATAGAAATTCATGGCGGTCATGTCTAATATTGGCGTGACCGCCATAAATTTCGGGCTTAGGGCCAGCTGATAATACAAAGCTGGCCCTAACCTCTTTATTACCCAGCGTGCCACCGCTACCAGGGCCGCTGGAAGAGCGGGGTTCAGCGCCAGAGGATGGCGCTTCAATGAACGCGCCATCTTCTGGGGCGGCTGCGGGCTGCAATTTGCAGCGGGGGGTGCCCAGAAAGCTTGGGCATCCCTGCGCTGCGGATTCCAGCCCCCAGCTGCTTAGCTGTACCTGGCTAGACATAGAATATGCGCGGAGCCCCACGCATTTTTTTTTTATTATTTCATGAATTTCAGAGTCAGAGTCTCAGAGTCAGAGTCTCAGAGTCAGAATCTCAGAATTTCATGAAATAATTTAAAAAAAATGCGTGGGGCTCCGCGCAATTTCTATGTCTAGCCAGGTACAGCTAAGCAGCTGGGGGCTGGAATCCGCAGCGCAGGGATGCCCAAGCTTTCTGGGCACCCCCCGCTGCAAATTGCAGCCCGCAGCCGCCCCAGAAGATGGCGCGTTCATTGAAGCGCCATCCTCTGGCGCTGAACCCCGCTCTTCCAGCGGCCCTGGTAGCGATGGCACGCTGGGTAATAAAGAGGTTAGGGCCAGCTTTGTATTATCAGCTGGCCCTAAGCCCGAAATTTATGGCGGTCACGCCAATATTAGACATGACCACCATGAATTTCTATTAAATTGTTTTAAAAAAAACACAACACAAGGAAAAATTTTTATTAGAAATAAAAAAAAAAGCCATTAGGGACTCCATCTTTAATTAAAAAAATCCTCTTCCGTCCGACGCAGTCCAAAACGCGATGTCCTCTCTGCTACATCCCCTGTGCATAAATATAGATGTCTATGCACAGGGAATAAGCAGACTGAGAACAATCTCAGCTCTGCTACATCATCTCTGTGCACAGACATTCATGTCTGTACACAGGGAATGAGCAGACTGAGAACAATCTCAGCTCTGCTACATCATCTCTGTGCACAGACATTCATGTCTGTACACAGGGAATGAGCAGACTGAGAACAATCTCAGCTCTGCTACGTCATCTCTGTGCACAGACATTCATGTCTGTACACAGGGAATGAGCAGACTGAGAACAATCTCAGCACTGCTACATCAGGCAGCAGGCAGGCTCTAGGACCCTGGAGCTGTGGCAGCCAGCACACTGAGGAGACAGGACTCTTATCTGTGCGAGTTTCCCAGCGATTACAGTTGCAAAGTAAACGAGTCCAATGCAAATAAATGACAAAACTAGGATTGCTTCAGGCTGAAGCTTCCGAGACACATCTGCGATTTGTAAATCTCACACTACTCGCTATTACTCGCTTCCCCATTCATTAACATTGGACTCGCTAGACTCGCAACGAGTAGCGAGTCCTGTGCTCGGACTCGCTAGAGTCAAGCGATTCCGAGTAATTTAGGATTCGCCCATCACTAGTTTTTTTTAATGATTTTACAAAACTCATGCATTTTTTCATGTCAGCATGAGTTTTGTAAGGTGAGTGATGGCTCCCTGCGTTTTTGGGTGCGTTTTTGAATCTCCACCTAAAAATAGTGCTTGTAGTATTTTTTTGAGCGTTTTGAAAAACGCATGCGTTTTTGTAGAAAACGCATGCGTTTTAATAACATGGGTTCCTATAGGAAACGCATGCAAAAACGCATGTACAATTAGTACCTTTTAGTGCCATTCAAAAACGCATGCGTTTCCTATAGGAGCCCATGTTAAAAAAACGCATGCGTTTCCGGAAACGTATGCGTTTTTTTAACATGGGCTCCTATGGGAAACGCATGCGTTTTTGAATGGCACTAATTGTACATGCGTTTTTGCATGCGTTTCCCATAAGGCCCCTTATTAAAAAACGCATGCGTTTTTGGATATGCTCCAAAAACGCATGGGACAGTCACACATGCTTTTTGGCTATTAGGGCATGCGTTTTTTAACATGGGGGCCTATGGGTGCGTTTTTTACATGCGTTTTTGAAAACACAGGTCTCCAAAAACGCATGTGAAAAATGCTACTGTGACCCCAGCCTTACTCTGTATTTGGAGGTTCTAAGGGTGAGAGGTGCTGCTTGGTCTATGGTACATCTGAGAGAGTGTGTGTCTGAGGAAGAGATTGGGGAAAGTGATGAGTGTAGAGAGTCCATGAGTGTATGAGTGTTAATGGCCTGTAGATTTCTGAATGTGTGATAAATAGGAGTGTGCTGGGGTGGGTGAGGATTTATGACCATGTAGGATAGAATATTGTGGTCAGATCGAGAGGAAGACGTGAGTTATCTAAGGAGGAGGTGAACAGAGACGGCCAAAGACCAGGTCAAGGGTGTTTTACCATCTTTGTGTGTCTCAGAGGTTGAGAGATATGAGAGGCCACGAGAGGTGGTTACAGATAGGAGCTGGGATGCAGCTGGGGAAGTGGGGCTGTTTATGGTGATGTTGAAGTCTCCCAGAATAAGGGTTGGTAATTCTGAGGACATGAATTGCAGCAGTCAATGGTCAAGGAACTTGATGGGTCGAGGAACTGGGTGAGTGGACCTGAGGGGCGTATATCACTGCTACTCTGAGGGGGAGGGGATGGAATAGCCTAATGGTATGGTCCTCAAAAGAAGGGAATGAGAGTGAAGATGCTGGGGGATGACCTTGAAAGTGCATTGTGGGAACAGGAGTGAGCCAACTTCACCACCATGTCTGATCTCAGGTCTCGAGGAATGTGAGAATATAAGCCGCCATGAGAAATACTGGCAGGGAAAACCGTGTCTGAATCCTGCATCCAGGTTTCAGTGAGGGCCAGCAGGTTTAGAGAGTTAGTGAGAAAGTAGTGGATTCCAGAGTGTGCAATTAAAAGAGGGAGATAAAGGTGTATAAGTAATGGTGATAAGGTTAGCAGGGTTTCTATGTGAGGTGGAGGAGGAGTTAAAGTTGGCAGAGAGTGAACCAGGATTAGGAGAGATATCACCTGACAGAAGTAGCAGTAAAAAGAAAAAGAGAAAATAGTTTTTTGATTTGTGACATTGTTTATGATCCAATACTCTAGAACATGATGAACTGAGATGATTCAGTAAGGTGAAGAGAGCATGGTAGATAGAAGAAGAGATGGATTGATGTGGATGAGGGGTGATGGAGGGGGGATGGGGTGGTGAAAGTGGATGACAAAAGCACATAGAAAGATAGACAATGAAATAATAGACATAAATTTAAAAAGTTAAAGAGTGTGGGTTATCTGACTCCTATAAAGATTGTTTATAGTAATTGTGTATTCTATTACCTTGAGGTCCTTTCCAGTCCATTTCTAGTCTGACTCATCATATTGCACTTGGAATGCAGCACTTAGAATGTGGAACTGATCAGACTAAAATCTTGATCAGACTAAAAGCATTGTAATATATTCCCATCTAATAGCTAACAGGTGGTGGAAAGGGGGAGGGGCATGCTGAGACCAAATGCAAAAACACAAACACTTGAAGGACATAAAGTAAGGAGAGTGGTGTAGTGACCAGATACAAATATATCCCAATGAAATAAGCAAGAGGCATGGACCAGTTCATGTAAAAGCCGGTTAAGAAAACAATCATACAAGATTGAAAAAATATGCACTACACAATGAGGATATTAGAAGCATAGGAAAGCTGTATATAATTACTGATGTGTGTAAAGTGCTTTGGAATTAATAACGCTATATAAATGTATAAATATTATATTCTTATATAATGGAGTCATACCAAATTGAGATACAATGCACTTAACATGGAGGATATCAGAGGCATAGGAAAGCTGTGTAAAATGGAATCAGTTTCCACTGTGAGGAACATAGTAAGGAAATGGAAGACCACAGGGACAGTTCTTGTAAAGGCCAGAAGTGGCAGGCCAACAAAAATATCAGAAAGGCAGAGAAGAAGAATGGTGAGAACAGTCAAGAACAATACACAGACCACCTCCAAAGACCTGCAGCATCATCTTGCTGCAGATGGTGTCACTGTGCATCGGTCAACAATACAGCGCACACTGCACAAGGAAAAGCTGTATGGGAGAGTGATGCGAAAGAAGCCGTTTCTGCATGCACGCCACAAACAGAGTCGCCTGAGGTATGCAAAAGCCAGTTTCATTTTAGAAGAAGGTCCTGTGGACTGATGAAACAAAGATTGAGTTGTTTGGTCATACAACAAGGCGTTATGCATGGCGCCACAAAAACACAGCATTCCAAGAAAAACACTTGCTACCCACTGTCAAATTTGGGAGAGGGTCCATCATGCTTTGGGGCTGTGTGGCCAATGACGGCACCGGGAATCTTGTTAAAGTTGAGGGTCGCATGGATTCCACTCAGTATCAGCAGATTCTTGAGAATAATGTTCAAGAATCAGTGTCAAAGTTGAAGTAACGCTGGGGATGGATCTTTCAGCAAAACAATGATCCAAAACACAGCTCCAAATCTACTCAGGCAATCATGCAGAGGAATAATTACAATGTTGTGGAATGCCCATCCCAGTCCCCAGACCTGAATATCATTGAACATCTGTGGGATCTTTTGAAGCAGGCTGTCCATGCCGGCGACCATCAAACTTAACTGAACTGGAATTGTTTTGTAAAGAGGAATGGTCAAAAATACCTTCATCCAGGATCCAGGAACTCATTAACAGCTACAGGAAGCGACTAGAGGCTGTTATTTTTGCAAAAAGTGGATCTACTAAATATTAATATCACTTTTCTGTTGAGGTGCCCATACTTTTGCACCTGTCAATTTTTGAAATAATGCATATTTCACATTATCAGTTAGTACAATAAACCTAATTTCAATCCTGAAATATTACTGTATCCACCAGTTATTACATATATCACACTGAAATAGCTGTTGCAAAAAAACAATTTTAAACAAAAAAAAAAAGAGTAAGATTAAGAGGGGTACCCAAACTCTTTCATATGACTGTATGATTGTCTGGCAGGTAAGTGTCTGCATACCATTGGTTTTACTGTACAGGTAAGAGCAGCAGATAATACCATTCTGTATAGAGGGTAACGGCAAAGAGACATCGTTCAGTGCACATTTATTCCCTATATGGGTTCTTATGGATGACCAAAGCCTCAGCATGTGTTCATGTGGCTACTGTTGGAGCATAGCTCCTGAGTGCATGAGCCTGACAGTGGGCACAGATACAGTGTATATCTAGTCTGTTTAAAATGTTTTTATTAACAAGCAAACAAATAAAGAAAGTATCACAATCAAATAATATACATTGTCATTACATAAAATAAATAAAGACAAGACTTCAAGTGGTACTGATAGATATGACATGTAGAAAAGAAAACATAAAATCACTACACTAATCAATGAATAAAATGAAACTACCGTATATACTCGTGTATAAGCCGACCCGTGTATAAGCCGACCCCCCTACTTTTGCCCCCAAAACCTGGGAAAACCTATTGACTCGTGTATAAGCCGAGGGTTGACCCCAGCACAGGTATACAGTCCCCAGCAGTGTGGTATACAGGCCCCCCCAGTGGTAGTATACAGCAGCCTCCCCAGTGGTATGCAGGCCCCAGCAGTATATACAGCAGCCCCAGTGGTATACAGCAGCCTCCCCAGTGGTATATACAGACCCCAGCATTATTACAGCAGCCGCCCTAGAGGTATACACAGCAGCCCCAGGGGTATACACAGCAGCCCCAGGGGTATACACAGCAGCTCCAGGGGTATACACAGCAGCTCCAGGGGTATACACAGCAGGCCCAGGGGTATACACAGCAGCCCCAGGGGTAGTATACAGCAGCCCTTAGATAGTACACAGCAGCCCCACAAGTATATGCAACCCCACAGGTATATGCAGCCCCACAGGTATATTGCAGCCCCACAGGTATATTGCTGCCCCACAGGTATATTGCAGCCCCACAGGTATATGCAGCCCCACAGGTATATGCAGCCCCACAGGTATATTGCAGCCCCACAGGTATATGCAGCCCACAGGTATATTGCAGCCCCACAGGTATATGCAGCCCCACAGGTATATTGAAGCCCCACAGGTATATGCAGCCCCACAGGTATATTGCAGCCCCACAGGTATATGCAGCCCCACAGGTATATTGCAGCCCCACAGGTATATTGCATCCCCACAGGTATATTGCAGCCCCACAGGTATATTGCTGCCCCACAGGTATATTGCAGCCCCACAGGTATATGCAGCCCCACAGGTATATGCAGCCCCACAGGTATATTGCAGCCCCACAGGTATATGCAGCCCCACAGGTATATTGCAGCCCCACAGGTATATGCAGCCCCACAGGTATATTGAAGCCCCACAGGTATATGCAGCCCACAGGTATATTGCAGCCCCACAGGTATATCAGCCCCACAGGTATATTGCAGCCCCACAGGTATATTGCATCCCCACAGGTATATGCAGCCCCACAGGTATATACAGCCCCAGCAGTGCGGTATACATGGCCAACTTCCCCCCCCCCGCATGCAGCACTGCGCACATACATTACCAGGATATCAGCTGTCACCCTCCGGTGGCGGATCGCGGCTCCTGGCTCCGGCTTCCATTTTCATCTCTGTCTTCCTGCTTTGTGGCCGCCGGGCTCATCGCGATGACGTCATCGCGACGTCGGCCGGTCATGTGACAAGCAGGAAGACAGAGTTGAAGATGGAGCCCGGAGCCCAGGAGCCGCGATCCGCCACCGGAGGGTGACAGCTGATATCCTGGTAATGTATATGCGCAGCGCTGCATGCGGGGGGGCCATCATGTGAGGTGGGGGCGCCAAACAGTGAGGGGGCCTGTATGACTCGCGTATAAGCCGAGGGGGGACTTTTCAGCCCAATTTTTGGGCTGAAAAAACTCGGCTTATACGTGAGTATATACGGTATGTACAATGACATGACAATTAGTGAAAATCAGCTGGACAATCACGCAATCCTCTCAATAACAAGGCAACAAAAAATGTAAATAAATACCGTATTTTCTGGCGTATAAGATGACTCTTTAACCCCTAAAATCTTCTACAAAGTCGAGGGTCGTCCTATATGCCGGGTGCAGGGAGTCACCTATCGGCAAAAAGAAAAGGCGACATCTGCAAGGGGCTTAACCCGCCCCCTGAAAATAAGCTGTGGCAGGCAAAAAAAAAAAGATACTCACCTGCCTCTGCTGCCGCCATTGTTCGCCCACATCCTCTGGTGCTTACCGCTAACACCACCGCCGCTGCTTGATGTCACCGGTGTGTATGTAGCCACCTGGCGCTGTAGACGTACGATAATAAGCCATCAGCCAATCAGGAAGCTGCTAGTTGTGGCTGATTGGCCACGGCATTACAGTACATCTCCTGTACAGAGGTCATCTGTGCCGCTCAGCGTAGATGTATGGTAATGCCGCAGCCAATCAGACGCCAGCAGCCGCATGATTGGCTGATGGCTTACCATCGTACATCTATGGTGCCTGGCTATGTACAGCGGTGGCAGCGGTAAGGCTCCGGTGATACCGTAGTGTGTGTGTATGTGTGTTTTGGTCTGACTGTGTGTGTGTGGGACTGTGTGTGTGGGACTGTGTATGTTTCTGTCTGACTGTGTCTGACTGTGTGTGTGTGTCTGTCAATGTCTGACTGTGTGTCTGTGTCTGACTGTGTGTGTGTCTGACTGTGTGTGTATGTCTACAGAAGGCTATTGGGGGATTATGGGGGCTACAAAGGAATATTGGGGGCTGTATTCCCCCACCACCACTGGCACGACCCTCTATCCATGTCACCTACCCCTCTCCCCTTGATGCTGGCACATCCACCTCTCTCCATGTCACCTACTCCTCTCACCACAACCCTGGAATGTCCCCATCTATGTGTCTCTCAAACTCCCCCATCTGGAGCTGGCATTTCTCTCTCTCCATGTCACCTACCTTTTCCACCCATCCCAGCGCTGGCACATTACCCTCTCTGTGTTTATAGTATATAGAGGACTAATGGGGTTTATTTTTAATATACTATATGGAGAACTATGGGGGTGCATTATATTATATAGAGAACTATGGGATGCATTGTACTATATGGAGGACTATGGGGAGTGCATTATAATATATGCTGGACTACAGGGGTGCATTATACTATATGGAGCACTATGATGATGCATTATAATATATGGAAACAATTATGCTATATGGTAGCCATTATAATATATGGAGGGCTTTGTGGGAGCATGATAATACTTGAAGGGGTATGAGGGAGCCTCTATACTTTATGCAGGGCTATTTTAGGGCTGTGTGGGAGTCATAATACATTGTGAAGAGATTTAGGGGCCGTTATTCTATATGTGGGTCCATTATACTGTATTGAGGGCTGTGTGGGGTCACAGTGGGGATCATACCGTAGAAGAGGGGTAGTCTTATACGGCGAGTATATTCCAAACTTTATATTTTAACTGGAAAAGTTGGGGTCGTCTTATACGCCCAGTTGTCTTATACGCCAGAAAATACGGTAATCAAAGAGAAATATAAACAATCAATTAAAATAAGACACTAAGTAATATCAAACACCAGATTAGGAGAGTACAATGAAACCCACCTTGACCATTTACATTGAAGATTGTTCCTCATAGCGTAAATAAATTCAAATAAATTATGCATAGCTAATCTATCCATGGGGGTCCCTATAGAAGGCGATCCTTCAATCTTCCACATGGAAGCCAGAATATTTTTAATCGTTAAAAGAATATGCATAATCAGTAATCTCTTATTTTTTGGAAAGTCACAGACTCCCATTAATAAAACTGCAAAATCAAACATCAATGTAATATTAAGATCTAGAACTATATTAATTAAAGATTGGACGTCTAACCAAAAACAAGTTAAGACTAGAGATGAGCCACCACCCTAGTGTTCGAATTCGATTCGGTTCGCCGAATTGGGCATTTGTTCGTCGAATGTTCATCGAACACCGTCGAATCCATTGAAAACAATGGCAGGCAAACACAAACACATACACACAGAAACACCTTCTAAAGTGTCCAAAAGGTGACAAACTACTCAATAGTTACAACAAACATATGGAAAAGTGAAAAGTCCCATATACAAATGCGAAAAGAGATAGATGAGTAAAAGAGGGAACACAGATATAGGCATGTCATGCTCTTCCAAAACCAGTTTTTACTCCAGCAGTTGTAAGGCATCATGCAACGATGAGTATTTAGTGAGTTTTACTTCAGTATCTGTAAGGACATGTTCAGATGATGCTTATTTGGTGCGTGTCACTTCAGTATCTGTAAGGCCACGTTCAGAAGATGAGTATTTGATGAGTTTTACTTCAGTATCTGTAAGGCCATATTCAGATGATGATTATTTGGTGCGTTTCACTTTAGTATTTGTAAGGCCATGTTCAGATGATGATTATTTTGTGCGTTTTACTTCAGTATCTGTAAGGACCACATCAAGAAGATGAGTATTTGGTGAGTTTTAATTCAGTATCTGTAAGGCCTTGTGCAGGCGACGAGTATTTGGTGCGTTTTTTACAGCAGTATCTGGAAGGCTTTGTGCAGGCGATGAGTATTTCGTGTTTTTTACCTCAGCATCTGTAAGGCCTCATGCACACGCTGAGCATTGTGTCACATTTACACATTTACAAAAATTTTGGCCCAGACACTACTTCAGTGGCATCAATTGCCCCACAGTTGCAAGCTTAAAATGGTTTGTGAGGTGACTTTCATGCAGCACATTCAAAAATCCACAAGCCTTTAGTCTCCCTATGTTATCTGTAAGATTTGTCACCAAAATCTAAGTAGAGGCCAAAAAATCTATAGTTTGAGTAGTTCATGCATGAACTGTCACATGGATATGAAGCAAAAGTCGTAGTGGAAAGCTCACTGTGCTACAATGCGGCCTAGCGGGCCAGGCCAACCACCGTCTGGCCCATCAAGTGCATCCGCAGCCTCTTCATCCTATGTAACTGTGGGGACAGCAGTCACACATGCTTTTGGACACAGACCTTCCACCTCTTTACCCGCAACAGCCAGTGTGATTGGAAGGTCGTCAGTTCTTTTGGAAGTGGAAACACCTGCTGGTGTTGAGCGCGTGTCAGACATCGAGAGCACCACCTTTGGATGAAGGCAACATAATATGTCTGCCTGCACCTTCCTCACAGACAAACAATTTTCCGGGGACACCCTACTCATCGTGTCTCAGCACAGCAGCCAGCCCTCGGTCCCTCAGATGTGGACAAGTAAAAGACCATTTCCTCCTAGCCATGACAAAGCTAAGTGGTTGAATTTCACCATTTGCAAGCTGTTGGCTACAGAAATGCTCCGTCTCTGCCTGCTGTACACAGAGGATTTTTGAGACCTTATGTTCGTCACAGTGCCACAGTACCAGATTCCCAGTTGCCACTACTTGTCAATAAAGCTGTGCCTGCTCTACACCAGCATGTCGTACACAACATCACTGCTTCCTTGAGAAACTCTGTGTGTGAAGGGTGCATTTCACCACAGACACTTGGACCAGTAAGCATGGACAGGGGCGTTACATGGCAGTGACTGTGCACTGGGTAACTATGAAGACAGCAGGAGAAGGGGCTGCTTTCCAAGTCTTGCCATCCCCATAAGTTGTGCATCAATCCTCTGTATGTACAGGTTCCTCCACTGCTTCTGCCTCCTCAACCTCGTCTCGGTCCTCCACCTGCACCCAAAGCCTGTCTGGTAATGCCACCAACATTCTAACTGCGCACAAGGAATCCTGCACACCTTCTTACTATGATGGCAGCAGGGCTCAATGGCATCAGGCGGTCTTTACCTTGAAATGTCTGGGAAATATGAGTCACACAACTGATTATTTGTGGTCAGCTGCGGAGACCGAGTTTCATCAATGCTTGTCTCCACTGAACCTGCAGCCAGGGAAGGTCGTGTGCACCAATGCTGCTATGCTGGGTGCAGCCCTCCATCGGAGTAATGTGACACATGTGCCTTGCATAGCTCACGTCTTAAACCTGGTTGTCCAGCCAATTTTTGCACACTATTCGGGCCTAGATGGTCTTCAGCAGAGGGTATGGTCGCTGTGTGCTCACTTCCGCCATTCGCATCCCTCAGCTCAACGCCTTGCATCTCTACAGAAGTCGTTCGACCTGCCAGTTCACTGGCTGAAATGCGATGAGCCGACACAATGGAATTCAACTCTGCACATGTTGCAGCAACTGTGGCAGCACCAACGAGCCCTGGTGCACTACGTCATGACGTATAACCTGGGCCTATGAGATCCAGAGGTGGGGAAAATCACACAGTTGGAGTGATGTGAAATGAAGGAGCTATGCACCATTCTGTACAGTATTGAAATGTCGACGAGGATGTTTAGTGATGATGATGCCATTATCAGCATGACTATTCCCGTCATTTACATGCTGGAGCACACGTTAAACAGTGTTTAGAGTCAGGTGGTGGCACTAGAGGAGGGGGAAGAAGTTCAGGAGGAGTCGTATGCGGAAGGGCTCACAAGATCTCCAAGGTGCAGTTCACAGTTTATGAATGAGGGTCTATATTATGCTTGCTCAGAACCTTCTTTATCTAGACCTGGATTCGACTCCACTGGGCATCAGTGCAGATAATGTCCTCGTCTTCACTCACAAAAGCTTTGGAGTAGACCTCTGATTCCCAGGCTATAGTATGAGTGAAGAGCAATGCATACTAAACCGTCTGTCTTACCCATACTCAGATGGGTGGCTGGAGACTTGGGAGCTGTGCGGAAGCAAGTGGGATTGGGGTGACACCTCTGAGGACTGGTGTATTTGTGATGTAGAAGTTGAGGTGGAGGAGAGCCCACTTGCTGAAGCGCTTGCTATCCATTCAAGCTCCTGCTCTTTTTGTGCCTCATCGAGAATTGGTATCGATCGTTGTCTGAGTCGTATCCGTACGAAAGGGATCATATCAGAATCTCCACGGAAAGAAATAGACATCTTACTTTGGCTGGAAGATGGTCTTTCTTCAGCAGACGTTACTCTTGCTTTCCCACGTACCCCATGGACACAAACTGTTTTTTCCCTTTCCACCATGCCTATTTCTCTTTCCACCAGCAGCAGGCCTTTTGCCACTCATTTTTGTATGTGAACAAATTGGCAACTCTGCAGTTGTCGTCAAAAAATATTCTGATGGAAATCGAGCAGTGCTGAGTGGCTAGACAGTGGTACTAGGCACAAAAAATTACGTTTGCTAGGTGCAGTTAAAAATTAGTAGAATGAACTACACTCAAGGTGTACTTGGTTGTATTACCCGTGGCCTACAGTAATGTTTTTTGTGGACACTGCTTTTAGGCAAAAACTGACAGGCTTGCTAGGTGCAGTTAAAAATTTTACTACTCATACTAAATGGGTTTTGGAGAGTTTCTATACCAATAATTCAATTGCACAATTTAAACTGCTTTTCTTAAAGATGCTTTTATTACTTCATCAAAAAGGAGATTAAAATGCAGATACAAAAATGCTCACAGATATAATAAAATTAGTAAGTTTACATGAATCTGGATAGGAGGACACTAAGGGCTTAAAGTCATTTTACCTCACACTTCAGGACAAAACACGTGGTAGCCATATCAAAAACAAGAGCTATGTGCTCTCCTGGTATACAGATGGTTAAATTGAGAACTACAGCCTGTCAGTATATGGAGGGTTCAGCTTATAATCCCCCTTCCTACTACCAACAGCTTCACTGGATGTTCTCTCAAAATAATTCCCATTACACATCAGCCTTAGCAACAAAGCAATTGTAACAGAGCTTACCCATGTCAGAATGCCAGAGTGTAAAGATGACCTCTAGGGGACGCCCCAACGCGTTTCCCTGAATGCTTCCTCAGGGGGCATGCTTGGCTGTGTAACCCCCATCCTACGTGTTGGGGCGTCCCCTAGAGTTCATCTTTACACTCTGGCATTCTGACATGGGCAAGCTCTGTTACAATTGCTTTGTTGCTAAGGCTGATGTGTAATGGGAATTATTTTGAGAGAACATCCAGTGAAGCTGTTGGTAGTAGGAAGGGGGATTATAAGCTGAACCCTCCATATACTGACAGGCTGTAGTTCTCAATTTAACCATCTGTATACCAGGAGAGCACATAGCTCTTGTTTTTGATATGGCTACCACGTGTTTTGTCCTGAAGTGTGAGGTAAAATGACTTTAAGCCCTTAGTGTCCTCCTATCCAGATTCATGTAAACTTACTAATTTTATTATATCTGTGAGCATTTTTGTATCTGCATTTTAATCTCCTTTTTGATGAAGTAATAAAAGCATCTTTAAGAAAAGCAGTTTAAATTGTGCAATTGAATTATTGGTATAGAAACTCTCCAAAACCAATTTAGTATGAGTAATATGATTTGTGGGAGAGCCCTAATACATTCTGAGTATTATTCATGTTTGACCTGGATTATAAAGCAGTTAAAATTTTTTATTATGAACTACACTCAAGGTGTACTTGGTTGCATTACACGTGGCCTACAGTAATGTTTGTTGTGGACACTGCTTTTTAGGCAAAAACTGACAGGTTTGCTAGGTGCAGTAAAAAATTAGTAGAAGGAACTACACAGGCGGTGTAGCTTCTCTCACAAGTGTGCTACACCACTGTGGGGCACCGAACAAAGTGCCGGGACTAGCTGCAGCAAAAAAAAAAGCCTTATTAAGACAGGTGGTGTAGCATTCTTCACAGCAGTGCTACACTACCTGCCCTAATGGTTTCAAAGAGCTATATTACTTTGGCCAGATGCTGTGAGAAAGACTTGCACAGCACTGCCACACACCTGACACACACCTGCCTGGCAAAAAACTAATAGAGGCTGCTCTAACCTAGCCCTCACAATGGCTGCAATTAAAACTAGTTCCTGCTTCTATGAAGTAGCCCTGAAAAGGGCTGATAGACTACTAGTCCCTATCCCTAATCGCTACTCCTATGGGTTAGCCCTAAAAAGGGCAGATATTAATAAGATTTGCACCCTCCCTCCAGTCCCTACTCCCTAAACCTATCTATTTAACTTTGCATTCACTCACTAGCTGACTGAGAGAACACAATTTAGTTTGCACTGATTAGCGGTCGCACACAGCAGCATCCGTGGGTGCCGTCTAACACCCTGCAGCAGCTATCAGCAAAATGGTGGCAATTGTTGAAATGGCCGAGTCTTATAGGGCTAGGACATGTGACAGACACAGCCAATAATGACCTTGGTTGTGTGAAAAAATACACTTTGCAGTGTGGGACTGTGATTGGCTAGCAGCCTGAACCACTCCACTGTACATGCTTTAGGGGAAAAAAAAGAGCGCAACCTTATTGCTGCAGCTCAGATACAAATCCCCCTGCACACATACACACAAACTGGATATTAACATTCATTTGCGGGTATTAAGGCTAGGTTTACGGTTAGGAAGATTAAGCTTTTGTTGATCAATGCGTTATCGAACAAATACTAGAACTGCCAAATTTCAAGCAAATAGTTCTAATTCAGCAAATAACTCTAACACCGCCAAAAACAGCTCGAATTTGAGATTGGCAAACAATTCAAATCAAACACCGCTCATCTTAGTTAAGACAGGACAAGACCAAAATATGTGTTTGATGGAACCACAGTTCCTACAGCATAAATTGCTATTGCTTGGATCAATAATGTGAATCCTCTGCGGGGTAAAATACCACTTGGTAAAAATGTTATATTAGATTTCCAACAGGGACGTACAAAGGACAGAGGAGTACAAATTTCTTAGAATCATGGAAAATTGTTTATGTAATGTTCCACGATCAATTTCCATTTGACCTTCACAGATATTTAAAAAATTACTATTGTCAAAAAGAATATCTTTATTAAAAATTTGGTAAAAACTACCAGTTTTCCAAGTGAATTCATGTCCAATTCGACGAAGTAAGGTGTCAACATTATTAGGCAAGGAAAAGGCCATATCTCCTTTATTCAAGATCTTATCCAATAATTTCCAATTTACTTCTTCTGAAATGGGTAAATTAAATTCAGCACAAATAGTTGGAAAGGGTTTAAGTCTGTTAGCAGTAAATATATCAGAAACAATACAAATGTTTCTATCCTTCCAACCACTTAATGCCAAAGATGGGCAAAAAATGTCTGTAGGGAGGCAAGTAGGGCAAACAGGTGAGAAAATATGTTCGAAATCTGTGTCAGACTACGCCATGCTTTAATCGTAGCTTTTAACGATTCAATTGCCAGGAGGCATTTCTTGGGAAGGAGAATGTAAGAGGCCATAAAAGTTGCGGGAGTCAAATTACTCATAAAATATCTTTCAATGTTGACCATGAAGGGGAGTCTTGAGTATCCCACCATCTTCCACTGTTGTTAATCAACTTGGCTAGATAATAAGCCTTCAGATTGAGAGCACCTAAATCTCCCCTTTCTTGTTTTCTAGTGTAAATTTAGCAATTCTGGGGGCCCTACCTTGCCATACAAATCTTGTTAATTGTGTTTGTAATCTTTGGAAATATTTTTGCTGAATTAAAGCAGGGATCGATTTAAAAATATAAAGTATTTTTAGCAAAATTATCATTTTGTAAAAGGTTATTCGACCTGGCCATGAAATCTCCAAATTGGATAAGGTAATATCTTTCAAATTTTTTTTAAGAATATGAGACGTATTAGTCTCTACTATTTTACTAAAGGTGTTTGTGATCGTGATTCCCAAATAAGAAAGGCCACTAGTTGCCCAGGAGAACTGAAATGAAACTTTCTAAACGAGACCAATGGATTTGACACCAACACCAACAAGTCATCAACGAAAAGCGATGTCTTTTGTTGTCTACCGCTGAAGGGGAATCCTCTAATCTGATAATTTGTTTGAATTGTCTGAATAAATAACTCCAGGAAAAGATTAAATAAAAGTGGTGAAAGGGGGCAACCCTGTCGTGTCCCATTTGGAAGTGAAAAGGGCTTAGAAACGTAGTTATTTGTGAGAATTCTGGCTGTCGGATGGGAGTACAAGGCAGAAATGGTATTATAAATTAAATGTTTATAATCCAGCTCACCTGTTCCTTTTGTGCTCCTGAGAATTCCCAATACATCCAGAAAAAAACTTTGAAGTCCGGCACCAAAGTTCTTAGTTCCAAAAAGATTTTTCTATTACTTTACAGTATAAAAAGCATGGAAAATCGAGGCTATATTACAGTCCGATTAAGTGCAAGCTATCCCGGGCACTGGTTTACATGTTTCGAAGCTAAAATGTCCCTTAGTCATAACCTTATGACTAAAAGGCATTTTAGCCTCAAAACATGTAAACCAGTGCCCAGGATAGCTTGCACTTAACCGGACTATACTATAGCCTCGATTTTCCATGCTTTTTATGCTGTAAATTAATAAAGAAATCCTTTTAGAACTAAGATCTTTTGGTGCCGGACTTCAAAGTTTTTTCTTATGGTATTATAATTATGGTATCATAAATACAACCAGTGAGTCCAAAGCGTCGAAGAGTAGGAAACATATATCTCCAATTCAGTCTATCGAACGCTTTCTTTGCATCCATTGCATCGGGATTTTTGATTTGGCTACCTGCAATTAAGATTGTAGACTCTCTTCGTTGCATCCATCGTACCTTGACCAGGTATAAATTCAGATTGATCTGAGTGAATCAGCTTGTGAATGTATTTTGAGAGCCTGTTAACCACCACCTTCGTAATTATTTTTGAATCCGAATTCAAGAGCAAAATAGGTCTATAGTTCGTCACATTCAATGGGTCACCATTCTCCTTTAGAAGTACTGTGATTATAGCTTCCTTCATTTCTGCAGGAAGCACAGATGATACTGAAGTCGAATTAATGAGTTTAGTTAAATAGGGCAACAGAATAGAGCCAAACGTCTTAAACTATTCATTTGAAAGTCCATCCGGATCTGGCGATTTCCCACTCTTTAGAGACCAAATGGCATCAGATACTTCTAAGGTTGTAAAAGGCAAGTAAAGAAAATTAATTTCTTCCTCAGAAAAAGACGGAAGATCTACAGATTCTAAGAAGGAAGTAAGAGCGGAACAATTGGGCATGGATGATCCGAGACCAAATTATAAAGTCGTTTATAAAAATTAGCAAATTCTTTAGAGATATCCTTAGGGTTCCTGCAAGCCGTCCCCCTCTCATTTTTAATTTGTAAGATTTTCTTTTTATGTCTCAGTGTCTTCAAACGTTTATAATTATTAATAATTGTAATTGTATTGTTGTTAACAATTTTAATTAATAATTATTATTAATAATTGTCTTAATAATTGTCTTCCTCAAATTGTATGGAATCCCTGACTATGAAAGCTACTCCTGCTTTTTTCTTATTATTAGATGCTAGAATGATCTTTGAATAATTTTTATTTTCCAATTTTGGAGTATTATTACAAGAAAATTTAGTCTCCAGTATCCCAGCAATTCCGATATTAAACTCGTTCAAATCCCTCCAAAGTAGGTAACGCTTTTGAGGAGAATTTAAACCATTAACGTTATAAGTTAATATATTAATCGCCATTTAACATAGTCAAGGCTTGTATTAGCTTTATGTTAAACACAGAGAAGGTTATCAGACTATAGATCCAAGAAGATAGCAAAAAAGACCAGAAAAAATTCATCATGTCACATATAAATAAATTAAAACAATGTAAAATAACCACATAAACAATTAACTCAAAATAAGGAAAAAAAAAACCAAACCAACAAACAAATGGAGCAGTAAAATGTTACTGATGTCAAAGAACTCCCAGAGGCACCAACTACGGCCTCCTACCTAGCCAAAGCAGATAATATATTTGAAATTCAATATGTAAGGAAGTCAAGTCATATCCGACCCTTGAAGGTTCAGATCCTGCAAAACTTTCAAGCCGTCCTCCAACTCCTCAATTAAATACGTTTTTGAATTGCATCTGAAACTCAATTTGGTTTGAGCATACCAGCGGTAAGGAATACCATTGGTTTGCAATATATTTGTAACTGGTCTCAGAACTCTAAAGGCCGCTTTACACAACACGATATCACAACACAACTACGATAAAAAGTCACGTGGTAGGGGCATTGCAGTTGATATCGTTCGTGTGTTGTGTCGTGTAAATGGGCAACGCAACTCAAAAACTATGCAATTACAATATCATTTTTGAATTGTGCATGCTCTTCAACCGTGCAATATTGGCTACGCGATGTGGCAGGATCGTGCTGTGTGACAGCGCAACTACGATTTGGAGCGCAACTTCCCCTATTCACTCCAATGTTAATTGGTCGTTCCCTGAGTTGCTCAGTGTGCAAGAGGGGCGTACGACATCGTAGTTGCGTTGCCTGCCGATATCTCCCTGTGTAACATCTCCTATGCGATCTTGGACAAGTGCCAAAAACGTGCGCGCTCCCGTAAAATCGTATGCAATATCGGAACGATATTGCAACGTGTAAAGCTGCCTAAAGTATTGCAAGAGTTTCCCTGGAGACATCTGCCAAAACCTTAATGGTATGAAATAATTCTGGAAAAGCCATATTGTGCCTTAAGTATTTCATGAGTTTGTTTTTAGTACTCCGAAAATTGAAAGTAGTCAGAACATCCCGTGGAATATTATCTGGCAATGAAAGCGGGTTGGGGATTCTATACATTTTTTCAAGTGAACATTCCATATCCGATAGAGAGGGTAAAACCTTTTTAAAGAGTGAATTAATAAAAGGTTGTAAATCTGCTTTGGTAATTTTCTCTGATACACCCCTTAATTTCAGGTTGGACTGTCTATTCAGGTTATCCATATGGGTCTCTTTATCAGTATATCTAGTCTATAACAGGCAATACACTTGAAATTGTAGTCAAATAGTTTCCTAGAAACTTGCAAATAGACCTGAAAAGACTTAGGCTATGTTCACACATAGCTTTTTGCTGGTAGGCAAAATTTGCTCTCTTGGCAGTAAAGAGGTATCTTACAGATAGCAGGTATTGCTGCATTTTTGGTGCTTTTTTGGTGCATTATTTGATACAGATTATATGTGTCATTTGTGTTCCGTATATGTTTAATAACACTAGTTTTATTCCTCAAATATACAACAGAATTATATTCTTACCTTTTTGCAGTGTTTTAGCACATCCTCATTACTTTCTATGGTGAAAAAATGTGGTAAAAATGTTGAAAAAATTAATATGCTGTAGATTTTAAAAATGCAAGATTTTTTAAAAATTCCTGTAGGCTTAAAAATGTAAATCATGTGCTTGAGATTTTTGAAATCTCATAGTTTAGCCTTTACTGTAAAAAGGTGCTTTTAATTTGAATAAAGAAACAACAAAGTAAATGCTGCAAAAACGCATCATGTAAGGCCCCCTTCCCATCACATTTTTGCACATTCGTGGTTATCCTTGAATTTCAAGGATCAAAAGGACAGGCACGGATCTGTGCCAACAGATGCCACAGATGCCCACGGATCCGTCATCAGTTAGCAGAGATAGGGCTATACCTTGCTTCTGAACATGCGCAGAACAGCAAATCGGATTCATTTTACAGATCCGATTTTTTGTCGGATCCTTTTGAACTGTTACCATAGAGCTCCATGTTATTTGAAACGGACAGGAACGAATCCGTTTCTGTCCCTTTCTGTCCAATTTTTTCGAGGCAGGCCAAAATCGGAGCAGGCCCCTATTTTGGGGACGTGAAAAAAGCTGACACAAATGGATCCATCACAAAACTGACACAATCCAAAGCCAATAATGACCAATCTGTGCACATACAGCTACATGGAGGCCAAATCGGATCCATGACTATCAGTTTTGCAACAGATAGACACACATCCACAAAACACGTGATGTGAAGGGGGCCTAAGCATAGTCTAACTGTGCGTATTTTATTTCAATAGAAACTTCACACCTGGAGAAATCCAACATTCAAATTCCTTCAACCCCTGGTATCTAAATTTCCAACATACCCACTGGATTTGAAGTAAAGTATTGAATTTGGCTAACAGTCAGGTGTCAATGCAGAAAATATTCCAACAATTTCACCAAAATTGGCTTGTTCAGATGACACTTATGCTCATCACCAGCTCTATACTGAATTACTAAAAGGACATTTTAGAGATCCAACCAAATCAAGAAAAAATAACTATGTAAAATGAAACCAGAGAAATTTCAATATTTTTTGTAATATTTACTAATCTAAGGCTGGGGTCACACTTGAGGCTGCCGGACCAGCTAAAATCTTGAGAAAGCAACCGCAGCACATAGTGGTAACACTATAGCATTGCCTGTGGAACGCAGCCCCATAGCAACCCACTGTTTATCTTAGCAGTGGTCACACATCAAGCTGCAGACAGTGTTTTCCTAGGCGCTCTGCTAAAGCACACATCAAGAAGCTTGGTGTGTGTGTGTGTGACCGCTGCTAAGATAAACAGCGGGTTGCTATGGGGCTGCATTCCACAGGCAGTGCTATAGCGTTACCACTATGCGCTGCGCTGCTTTCTCAAGATTTTAGCGGGTCCAGCAGCCTCAATTGTTACCCCAGCCTGACAATTCTATAATTCATAGTATTCCCAATATATTCTTATATAAATGTATACGTGTAATGTGTAATATGATGTTATCAATCCTTATTGTAAAAGAGTGATGTCAATCCTTTTCCTTTGAAATGTAAATTTTATAGACATGGTAATAAAGTCCATTCTGTCACTAAACGATGTTTACAATGTAAATCGTCAGCAGATAAAATTAACTTACATAGGTCTCATATTATAGATATATACAATTTCCAGAGGGAAATGGAAGCAATAAACAAGATGCTCTTAAGACATCTCATAATCTTGTGTCAACAAACTCAAACACCAATGACTCATTATAAATAATTCTAGGTGTTGTTTATGCACTGAGGAACACTTAGTTTTCTTGCCAAATTCTGTAAGAGTCTGACAGAAATCAGGCCAATTGCGTAATTGCTATAATGCTCTCTCAACTCATAAAATCTGCATTGAATCTTGGTTTGTTGGCAGCGCTCTCTGCTCACTGACTTTCTTATTGCCAAGTGATTTTCATTTGCTCATTGTAAAACTGCATTTAAATGTAAGTCTCCCACAGCATATAAATTAGCTCAACTAGTCATTTGATTGCTGTAGTTGTTTGTGCATGTCCTTATTACAATGAAAAAATATACAAGAGAAAATTATTCTTGCGTCTGTTTCACGGAGAGGAGCATCAATAATCACGCTTCCCTGCCCCATCCAGCCTTCGATTCACTGTACAATTCTTCAGTTTAGAGGCTGGATTGAAAAGTGCGTTGCCTAGAATAAAGCAGCCCTTAACAGTGTCAATAAATTAGGCACAAAAATATAGTACAAGTGAAGGTTGTGATAGTCAAGTATACTAAAACCACATTTCTTAAGATTTTATTAAGAATTTAATTGTTGAAAACTAAAAATCTCACCCATTCCTAGTGACATCTGACAAATGCTGACATGAGGCTCAATGACACTTTAAAGCTCCATAGGCCATAAGCAAAGGTAGATATAAACCCCCAAATGAATAGACCTAAAATGTAAGTTTTAATAGTGTAAGAAAAATCAACAAAATCCTTCTCTTCTCCCCCGCATCTCCACCTCCCACAACCGCATACAAGACTTCTCTGTGCATCCGCCATACTTTGGAAATCCTTCCACACCACATCAGACATTCCCCTACCTGGTAATCTTCAAGAAAAACCTGAAGACCCACCTCTTCCTTCAAGCCTAAACCCACACTGAAACCTAATCCGCTGCACATCTCACCTCTCCCCCGCCTACTGTCTCCCACCCATCCCCTATAAACTGTGAGCCCTTGTGGACAGATCTCTGCCCTAATGTACCTGTATGATTTATTCATCGTTATTTATGTTCTCATCCTGTTTCTGCCCTTACACATGTAAAGCGCCATGGAACCAATTGCGGTATATAAATAAATAATAATAATAATAACATACAATTTTTATAAGCTAAAACACACACATATAAGTGCTTGGTGTTACCGATTAGTGATCACTAAACTCATAAGGATCACCAGGGACAAGCACAATTTAAAATCACAAGCACTAAACCGTCAATGTAAACAGATTACTCCTGAAAAGCTTCTCCTTATATGGTGGGAATCAATACACACAATAAATACAAAAATTGGAAGGATCTCAACCATGCATTTGGAAGAAGATATGTATCAGGTCTATGTCAGTGCGTCACTCCCCAATGATATGTTGACCCACTGAAATGCATTGAGATATGATACATACCTGCTAAAAACCAATATAGCTGTGGACGAAGTGACAGTCCTAAATCTCCTTCCGAAGATGAAAGCCATGATGGAGAGCAGTACATAAGAAGGTTGCTTCCAAATACATAGTGAGATACTTCCATTTTTTGTATTTATGGCATTAACACTCCTCAGCAATTCCACTGAAGTGGTGAGTTTTTTGTTAGAGTGGTCCATGATATTTCTGTTTGGTAGGTGGTATGCGAGCACTATGAGCAAGTATTGAATTCCACTATATAGGGAGAAGCTTTTCAGGAGTACTCATCAATATTTTGATGGTTTAGTGCATGTGATTAAAAATTGTGCTTGTACCTGGTGATCCTTATGTGATAAGTAGGGATGGGCGAATCTACTCGCTAGGACTCGTTACTCGGCGAGTAGTAAGGGACTCGCAGGACTCGGTACTCTGCGAGTTTCCCAGCGTTTACTCGCACGAGTCCAATGCAAATCATTGGCAAACGCTGACAAAACTAGGATTGCCATTGTTTGCATTAGACTCGGCTACTGTGCCAGTGATAGCAGGGAAACTCGCAAATAACTGCTGTTACATTGCGAGCCGAGTCCAGCTGTCTTCTCTGTGCAGCTCCAGGGTCCTAGAGCCCGCCTGCTCACAGAGATGATGTAGCAGTGCTGAGATTGTTCTCAGTCTGCTCATTCCCTGTGCATAGACATCTATATCTATGCACAGGGGATGTAGCAGAGAGGACATCGCGTTTTGGACTACGTCGGACGGAAGAGGATTTTTTTAATTAAAGATGGGGTCCCTAATGGCTTTTTTTTTTATTTCAAATAAAATTTTTTCTCTGTGTTGTGTTTTTTTAACCCTTTATTGGAGATTCTTAGTGGCTAGGTCAAATGTGGCCTGACATTAAGAATTAACCCCTTTATTACCCAGCGTGCCACCGCCACCAGGGCCGCTGGAAGAGCGGGGTTCAGCGCCAAAGGATGGCGCTTCAATGAACGCGCCATCTTTTGGGGCGGCTGCGGGCTGAAATTTGCAGCGGGGGGTGCCCAGAAAGCTTGGGCATCCCTGCGCTGCGGATTCCAGCCCCCAGCTGCTTAGCTGTACCTGGCTAGACATAGAAATTGCGCGGAGCCCCACGCATTTTTTTTTTATTATTTCATGAATTTCAGAGTCTCAGAGTCAGAGTCTCAGAGTCAGAGTCTCAGAGTCAGAATCTCAGAGAGTCAGAGTCAGAGTCAGAATCTCAGAGAGTCAGAGTCGGAGTCAGAATTCAGAGAGTCAAGTCAGAGTCAGAATCTCAGAGAGTCAGAGTCAGAGTCAGAATCTCAGAGAGTCAGAGTCAGAATCTCAGAGAGTCAGAGTCAGAGTCAGAATCTCAGAGAGTCAGAGTCAGAATCTCAGAGAGTCAGAGTCAGAATCTCAGAGTCTCAGAGTCTCAGAGAGTCAGAGTCAAAGTCAGAATCTCAGAGAGTCAGAGTCAGAATCTCAGAGAGTCAGAGTCAACAAATCTCAGAGTCTCAGAGTCAGAGTCAGAATCTCAGAGTCAGAGTCAGAATATCAGAGTCTCAGAGTCAGAGTCAAAATCTCAGAGTCTCAGAGTCAGAGTCAGAATCTCAGAGAGTCAGAGTCAGAATCTCAGAGTCTCAGAATCTCAGAGTCTCAGAGTCAGAGTCAGAATCTCAGAGAGTCAGAGTCAGAATCTCAGAGTCTCAGAATCTCAGAGTCTCAGAGTCAGAGTCAGAATCTCAGAGAGTCAGAGTCAGAATCTCAGAGAGTCAGAGTCAGAATCTCAGAGAGTCAGAGTCAGAATCTCAGAATCTCAGAGTCTCAGAATCTCAGAGTCTCAGAGTCTCAGAGAGTCAGAGTCAGAATCTCAGAGTCTCAGAGTCTCAGAGAGTCAGAGTCAGAGTCAGAATCTCAGAGTCTCAGAGTCTCAGAGAGTCAGAGTCAGAATCTCAGAGAGTCAGAGTCAGAATCTCAGAGAGTCAGAGTCAGAATCTCAGAGTCTCAGAGTCAGAGTCAGAATCTCAGAATCTCAGTCTCAGAATCTCAGCGTCTCAGAAAGTCAGAGTCAGAATCTCAGAGAGTCAGAGTCAGAATCTCAGAGTCAGAGTCAGAATCTCAGAGTCTCAGAGTCTCAGAATATCAGAGTCTCAGAGTCAGAGTCAGAATCTCAGAGAGTCAGAGTCAGAATCTCAGAGAGTCAGAGTCAGAATCTCAGAGAGTCAGAGTCAGAATCTCAGAGTCAGAGTCAGATCTCAGAATCTCAGAGTCTCAGAATTCAGAGTCTCAGAGTCAGAGTCAGAGTCAGAGATCTCAGAGTCTCAGAGATCAAGCAGTCAGAGTCTCAGAGTCAGAGTCAGAATCTCAGAGAGTCAGAGTCAGAATCTCAGAGAGTCAGAGTCAGAATCTCAGAGAGTCAGAGTCAGAATCTCAGTAGAGTTCAGAGTCCAGAAGTCAGATCAGTCGAATCTCAGAGTCTCAGAGAGTCGAGTCAGAATCTCAGATTCATCAGAGTCAGAATCTCAGAGAGTCAGAGTCAGAATCTCAGAGAGTCAGAGTCAGAATCTCAGAATCTCAGAGTCTCAGAGTCAGAGTCGTCAGATCTAGAGTCAGAGTCAGAGTCAGAATCTCAGTAGAGTCTCAGAGTCAGAGTCAGAATCTCAGAGAGTCAGAGTCAGAATCTCAGAGTCTCAGAGTCCAGAGTCAGAATCTCAGAATCTCAGTCTCAGAATCTCAGCGTCTCAGAGAGGTCAGAGTCAGAATCTCAGAGAGTCAGAGTCAGAATCTCAGAGTCAGAGTCAGAATCTCAGAGTCTCAGAGTCTCAGAATATCAGAGTCTCAGAGTCAGAGTCAGAATCTCAGAGAGTCAGAGTCAGAATCTCAGAGAGTCAGAGTCAGAATCTCAGAGAGTCAGAGGCAGAATCTCAGAAATTCTCAGAGTCTCAGAATCTCAGAGTCTCAGAGAGTCAGAGTCAGAGTCAGAATCTAAGAGTCTCAGAGAGTCAGAGTCAGAATCTCAGACAGTCAGAGTCAGAGTCAGAATCTCAGAGAGTCAGAGTCAGAGTCAGAATCTCAGAGAGTCAGAGTCAGAGTCAGAATCTCAGAGTCTCAGAGTCAGAGTCAGAATCTCAGAATTTCATGAAATAATTTAAAAAAAATGCGTGGGGCTCCGCGCAATTTCTATTTCTAGCCAGGTACCGCTAAGCAGCTGGGGGCTGGAATCCGCAGCGCAGGGATGCCCAAGCTTTCTGGGCACCCCCCGCTGCAAATTGCAGCCCGCAGCCGCCCCAGAAGATGACGCGTTCATTGAAGCGCCATCCTCTGGCGCTGAACCCCGCTCTTCCAGCGGCCCTGGTGGCGGTGGCACGCTGGGTAATAAAGAGGTTAGGGCCAGCTTTGTATTATCAGCTGGCCCTAAGCCCGAAATTTATGGCGGTCACGCCAATATTAGACATGACCTCCATGAATTTCTATTAAATTGTTTTAAAAAAAACACAACACAGAGAAAATGTTTTATTAGAAATAAAAAAAAAAGCCATTAGAGACTCCATCTTTAATTAAAAAAATCCTCTTCCGTCCGACGCAGTCCAAAACGCGATGTCCTCTCTGCTCATCCCTGTGCATAGATATAGATGTCTATGCACAGGGAATGAGCAGACTGAGAACAATCTCAGCACTGCTACATCAGGCAGCAGGCAGGCTCTAGGACCCTGGAGCTGTGGCAGCCAGCACACTGAGCAGACAGGACTCTTATCTGTGCGAGTTTCCCAGCGATTACAGTTGCAAAGTAAACGAGTCCAATGCAAATAAATGACAAAACTAGGATTGCTTCAGGCTGAAGCTTCCGAGACACATCTGCGATTTGTAAATCTCACACTACTCGCTATTACTCGCTTCCCCATTCATTAACATTGGACTCGCTAGACTCGCAACGAGTAGCGAGTCCTGTGCTCGGACTCGCTAGAGTCAAACGATTCCGAGTAATTTAGGATTCGCCCATCACTAGTGATAAGTCATCATCATTCGGTGACACAAAGCACTTATATATGTATGTTTTTACAAATTTTATGTTGATTTTACCTATACTATTAAAAGTTACATTTTAGGTCTACTCATTTGAGGGTCTATATCGACTTTTATTATTTACGGTGTAGACCCTACTGCTATTGACTCCATAGGCCATAAACCATATTGAAAATGTGCAAAAGTTACTTTAAAGCTGTAACTCCTGTACTGACCACATTTACACCCTACAATGAAAAGACAGTGAGAACTATTCATAAGATTTTGTCTTCAAGAAGATTATCTACGATGGTTTCAATCAGGGGCGTATCTAGGGGGGTGCAGCCGGACCTTTTGCTCCGGGCGCCACTCAGTGAGGGGCGCTGGTTGCCCCCCCGATTTGGGGGCGTGGTCCCGCACTGTAGTGAGTATCTGCAGGCCACGCCCCCTCACAGTGCTGTGTGTTACCATGGCTGCTGGACGCTCCGTCCCCTGTCAGCAGGGGCGTCACAGGCATCAAACATCCGGGGCTGCAGCCCTGAATATCTCCCCGGATGTCTCCTGCAAGCACTGAGGACGGAGCTCCAATCACAGTGCAGAGAGTGAGTCATGTGACCTCTCTCCTACACCGTGTGGAGGGGAGGAGATCACTCCCCCAATCCAGGCTGAGCGCGGCCTCTTTGAACTTCTCTCCAGCAGTGATGGATGGATGGATGCCTCCTTCATGAGCAGCAGCCGGGACACAGGGGCTCTGCTTTACCCTGGAGCCAGATCTGTCTGCCTCTGACTGGAGGAACTGACAGGACCCAGGAGCACAAGACCCAGGAGAACAGCATCCAGGAGGACAGGTATCACAAGCAGAGGGACACACCACAAGACATGGAAGGCTGATAACACACAGCAGACACAAGGGGGTGATAAGGAAGGAACATGGAGCTGATAACACACACAAGTGTGGTGACAGGCTGACATTACAGACACATGGAGTGAATGACTGAAAACAATAGCTCACACAATGAGGATCAGATGTCAGGATACTGAGCAGAGAATGAGAAGCAGATGAGACCCAGCTTTCCCAGGCTCCTCTATCCCTATTTCCTCAGCACCCAGCTTTCCCAGGCTCCTCTATCCCTATTTCCTCAGCACTCAGCTTTCCCAGGCTTCTCTATCCCTCTTTCCTCAGCACCCAGCTTTCCCAGGTTCCTCTATCCCTCTTTCCTCAGCACCCAGCTTTCCCAGGTTCCTCTATCCCTCTTTCCTCAGCACCCAGCTTTCCCAGGCTCCTCTATCCCTCTTTCCTCAGCACTCAGCTTTCTTAGGCTCCTCTATCCCTCTTTCCTCAGCACCCAGCTTTCCCAGGTTCCTCTATCCCTCTTTCCTCAGCACCCAGCTTTCCCAGGCTCCTCTATCCCTCTTTCCTCAGCACTCAGCTTTCTTAGGCTCCTCTATCCCTCTTTCCTCAGCACCCAGCTTTCCCAGGCTCTTCTATCCCTCTTTCCTCAGCACCCAGCTTTCCCAGGCTCTTCTATCCCTCTTTCCTCAGCACCCAGCTTTCTCATGATCTTCTACCCTCTTTCCCTCAGCACTCAGCTTTCCCAGGCTTTTCTATCCTCTTTTCCTCAGAACCCAGCTTTCTCATGTTCTGATTTCCCTAAGCACCCATCTTTCCCATCTTCTGATATCATGGCAAAGCTGGGTGCTGAGGAAAGAGGATAGAAGAGCATGGTAAAGCTGGGTGCTGAGGAAAAGAGTTATAGAAGAGCATGAGAAAGCTGGGTGCTGAGGGAAAAAGGATAGAAGAGTCTGGGAAAGTTGGGTGTTGAGGAAAAGGTGTATAGCAGAGCAGGGGATGGGGTGCTGAGGGAAACAAGCTCTTTCCCATCCCCTGCTGTGCTATACACATTTTCCTCTGCACTCAGCTTTCCCATGTTCTGATTTCCCTCAGCACCCAGCTGACCCATGATATCAGAACAAGTGTCAACATAATTATCCCTTATCACAAAGTGTCAGTGTCATTATCCTGTACCCCCAGTGTCAGTGTCATTGTCCTGTGCCCCGAGTGTCATTGTCCTGTGCCCCGAGTGTCATTGTCCTGTGCCCCGAGTGTCATTGTCCTGTGCCCCGAGTGTCATTGTCCTGTGCCCCGAGTGTCATTGTCCTGTGCCCCGAGTGTCATTGTCCTGTGCCCCCAGTGTCATTGTCCTGTGCCCCGAGTGTCATTGTCCTGTGCCCCGAGTGTCATTGTCCTGTGCCCCGAGTGTCATTGTCCTGTGCCCCGAGTGTCATTGTCCTGTGCCCCCAGTGTCATTATCCTGTACTCCCAGTGTCATTATCCTGTACCCATACCTCCCAACCGTCCGGGATCCAGCGGGGCAGTCCCGATTTTGAGCCTCTGCCCCGCTGTCTCGGCCGGGATGTTACATTTCCTGCACTCAGTGGCGTAGCGTGGGGGGGCGGTCGGTCCGCCCTGGGCGGCAGGTGTGTGGGGGCGGCAGTAGGGCTGTATTTACACTGCAGGGGAGCGCAAGCGTTTTTTTGGTTTTTTTCTTTGCCTCCCTCCCCCAGACTCTATATGAAAACTAGAGTCTTTGTGGGGGAGGGTGCCGCCGCTGGCAGTGCATTGCCGCCCGGCGCCCGCATGTACTGCCCAGCTCCCAGCCCCTCAGCGCTGAGAGCGATCACGCTGACAGGAAGCCGCTGGGAGCTCTGCTGCTTCCTGTCCCGTGATGGCTCCAAGTGCTGGTGCTGTGTAGGCGGCTCCTCCACCCAGCCAGCTCCCCATGCACCCCGAGAGGTGAGGGAAACTGTGCAGGGGAGAGGGGACAGGCAGGCACACACACTATGAGGTGTATATATGTATACATCAGGCAGGCACACTATGAGGTGTATATATCATATATACTCCTCATAGTGTGTGTGCCTGCCTGATGTATACATATATACACCTCATAGTGTGTGTGCCTGCCTGATGTATACATATATACACCTCATAGTGTGTGTGCCTGCCTGATGTATACATATATACACCTCATAGTGTGCCTGCCTGATGATGTACACATATATATACCTGAGGTATATATATGTATACATCAGGCAGGCACACACACTATGAGGGGTGTATATAAATATGTATACATCAGGCAGGCACACACTATGAGAAGTATATATGTATACATCAGGCAGGCACACACTTTGAGGTATTATATCTCATAGTGTGTGCCTGCCTGATGTATACATATATACACCTCATAGTGTGCCTGCCTGATGTATACATATATATAGAGCTACACATCAAGTAAAAATTTGCGATGGCGGGTGTGATTGGAAGGGGGGGGGGGGGGGGCGCCAAAATAAATCTTTGCCCCGGGTGCCAGAAAACCTAGTTACACCTCTGGTTTCAATCACTTTCTTTGAATATCCATCTTTGGGAGATCAAGTACCATTACCTGTTATACTCTTTCTGTAACTGTAATAAACTTCACTGTAGAGGGCCATGTGCATGCAAGGCCACATCTTAATAAAAACACATAGAGAATATGGCCCAGAATGAAGTAAAAGAAGAAAAGCTGGAATGCAAAAGGCTCAAACTAGGGTGTTACCAGTATAAGAATTGGAAGTGTTCAATAGGTACACACTCACCTGGCAGGGTAGTGTAAGCCACAACCACTACAAAAGAGTATTAGAAGGTTTGCTGCAGTCTTCCCAATAAAATTGTGTTAATATAATAGAAATAAAAAGATAGGGAATATTGACCGCGCTACCATACATGACAATCCAAAAATTTGTGGATTGATTGTGATTTTTGTTGTCTACACATTTCTGGGCTTTCTGGCCCCTTCACCAGAAAAAAATCACAGATGTATGTCTGTACATCTGTAAATCACATGTCCAGAATGAAATAATGACAGCGCTGGATCTCGCACCTTTCAAAATTTTAGGGCAAATCCTCTGTATAAGTTATAAATTATTACAATGGGAATATACTTTTAAGTGAAATGTGAATACTTAAAATGAGCTTTCTGGTTTGAAAAAGGCCATCCACACCATTTTAGTTTAATTTAAAAAAACACTATCTCACCCTCCTTCAGTCCAGTCTTTGAGGCCTCATAATCTGGTTGTGGGTCACACAACCTGACCAGGTGAGTAGCAATAATTAAATTGTGTATGGTTTTTAATGAGAATAAGACCCTATTTGCGCTTCTGTATCTTTTACAATCTTACTCTGCATTCATATCCTCCAGTCCACTGTCACGTCAATAGTACTGTAGTTGATCAGTGAGTTCACTGACTTTGCCTATATTGACAGCACGAGATCCTCATAGACAATGAGCTGAGTTATTGGCTTTTTCACTGTCGATGAGATGTCAGTGATACTGACACCAGGAACAGCAGGGGAGACTTTAAAAACAAAATACGCCTGAAGACAGCAGTTTTCAGAAAAAAAAAATCCCTGTGTTGCGGTTGTTCTTAGGTTAGGGTCACACTTGGATGGTGACCCACGTTTGATGCAACGCTAAAAACGTAGAAATTTTAGCTGCAATGCATAGCTTTAACGCTATGCGCTGCCTGACAATGCAGCCCCATAGAAACCCGCTGTTTACCTTAGCAGCTGCTCCACACAATGCATCAGGGAGTGTGCTTTTCAACAGCGCACAGGATACGTGTCCTCCAACGTTTTCCTGTGTGCTGTCCAAAAGCGCACTTCTTGATGCTTTGTGTGGAGCCGCTGCTAAGGTAAACAGCGGGTTCTATGGGGCTGCGTTGTCTGGCAGCTAAAATTTCTAAGTTATTAGTGGTTGCATCCAATGTGGGTCACCCTCCAAGTGTAACCCTAGCCTTACTCTATTGGCAATTGTATTTGTGAAATAGTTCAATAGATAATACAAGTTTACCTTGAGTTAACCACAGTTTGAACTTGCCTCCAAGTTATGCTGATTCAAGTCTTGAAAAGATGAAAATCAAACTTCATGGTGAGTGGATAAAATAGAAATTTATTGAAAGTCCATACAAAAGTGAAATAATAACATCAATATCAATAAAAGATTTAAAAAAGAACTAAATAATTCAGACGATAAACATCCTTACTCATGAATCTATTGATATTTATATCCTTATTTCACCTTTGGATGGACTTTCAAAAAATTTCTATTTTATCCATACACTGTGAAGCTGGAGTTTTGTCCTTTCAAGACTTTCTCCATATTAACCATTGGTTCCTTTGCTCCAAAGTGCTTTTTGATGGTGAGCTGTGCTTTCTTTCTCCACTAATTCCAGACTAGTGTTGAGCCACCACCCTAGTGTTCTAGTTCGATTTGATTCGTCGAATGGATGGTGTGTTCGTCGAACACCCTCGAACACACTAAAAACTAGTGTGGTGTCAATTCACTTCCGCAATGTGTATACATACATTGTGGAACTGAAATTAAGTAAAATCAAGGGTTAAAAATAAAATAAAAAATCGATACTCACCTCTCTAATCCATCCAGCGATGCTTCCAGCACTACCTACCTGTCGGAGATGTGATTCCGGCAGCATTTTCCAGTGAAATGACGAGTTCTCACGATAACTCATCATGTGACCAGAAACCGCTGCCGTGATTATGACATCACCGCAGGTCCTACAGATCCTCACTACTATTCACTACTTGTGAGGGCCTGTAGGACCTGAGAAGATGTCATAATCTCGGCAGCGGTTTCCGGTGACATGACGAGTTGTCGCGAGAACTCGTCATTTCACCGGGAAACGCGGCCGAGATCACATCTCAATCAGGTAGACAGTGCTGGAAGCGCCGCTGGATGGATTATAGAGGTGAGTATGGATTTTTTTTTATTTGGAACCCTTGATTTTACTTCATTTCAGTTCCGCAATGTATGTATATACTTGCGGAACTGAAATCGAACTGAAATCGAACATGACCTCGAACTGCCGAATTTGGAGCAAATTGTTCTAATTCAACGAACAAAAACAGCTCGGATTTGAGATTGGCGAACAATTCGATTCGAACACCGCTCATCTCTATTCCAGACCTGGGGTGCAACCCCTTAAAGACCTCAAATATGCATTAACCACTTCACCCCAAGCCTGGTTTTCACCTTCATGATCAGGCCATATTTTTTTTATTCTGAACTGTGTCACTTTATGATGTAATAACTCTGGAATGCTTTAACGTTTCCCAGTGATTCCAAGACTGTTTTTTCATTACATTTTGTACGTCATGTTGTTGGTACATTTAGAATTATACATTTTGCGTCTGTTTTTGACAATATCGGACATTTTGCAAAAATTTTTTAAATTTAGCAATTTTCACATTTTAATTTTTATGTCCTTAAACCAGACAGTTATGTTACAAAAAATAGTAAATATTTAGTAAATATTATTTCCCATATGTCTTCTTTACATCTGATTAAATTTTAAAACAGATTTGTTTGTTAGGAAGTTAGAAGGGATAAAAGTGTGGCACGGTGGCTCAGTGTTAGCACTGCAGGCCTGCAACGTTGGGGTCTTGGAGTCAGTTCCCACCACGGACAACATCTGAGTTTGTATGTTCTCCCTGTATTTGCATGGGTTTCCTCTGGGCACTCCAGTTTCCTCCCACACTCCAAACACATACTGTTAGGATGTTTAGATTGTGAGCCCCAATTGGGACAGTCTGTTGCAAATGTATGTAAAGCGCTATTAAATTAATAGTGCTATATAAATGAATAAAGATTATTATTATAAAAGTTTATAAGCAATTTCTATTTTTTCAACAAAATTTACAAACTATTTTTTGTTAGGGACCACATCACATTTCAAGTGACTTTGATCATTCTATGTGATTGAAAATACCCAAAATTGACACCATTCTAAAAACTGCACACCCTAAGCTGTTCAAAACCACAAGAAAGGAGTGCTTCAAGGGAACTAAACCAATGTGGAAGGAAAAAATAAAAATGTAACTTTTTTTCCTCAAAAATTTTACTTTAAGTCCCAAATTTAGCATTTTTACAAGGATAACAGGAGAAAATGTATCCCAAAATTTGTTGTACAATTTCTTCCAAGTACGCTGATACCCCATATGTTGTGTAAAACTTCTGTTTGTGCACAGCAGGGCTCAGAAGGGAAAGAATGCTATTTGACTTTTCAAACGCTAGATTGGCTACAATTGTTAGCATGCCATATTTGGAGAGCGCATGATGTGCCTGAACAGTGTAAACCACCAGCAAGTGATCCCGTTTTAGAAACTATACCCCTCAAGGAACTTATCAAAATTTGTGGTGAGCACTTTGAAATCGCAGGTACTACACAAGAACTTCTAACTTTGAGCCATGAAATAAAAAAACAAACATTACTCTCAGAATATTCCTTTTAATCTCCTTTTTTTATTTCTACAAGGGTAACAGAAAATAATGCACCATTCAATTTGTTGAGCAATTTCTCCTGAATTATCTGATGCCTCATATGTGGATGAAAACTACTGTTTGGTCACACGACAGGGCTCAAAAGAGGAGTGCCATTTCACTTTCAAACTCAAAATATGCTGAAATTAATTGTGGGCACTATGTCGCATTTGGAGAGCTCCTGATGTGCCTAAGCAGTTTAAAAGCCCCACAAGTGACCCCATTTTGGAAACTATACCCCTTACAGAATTTAAGGGTATACCTCCTTGTTCTTCACAGGTTTTTACAATATTGAGCCATGAAAATAAAAATAATCACATTTTTCCCACAAAATTTTGTTTTAGCCCTAAAATTTGTATTTTTACAAGTTTAACAAAATAAAATGCACCATACAATTTGTGTAATTTTGTTTGAGTACACTGAAACCTCATAAGTGATTGAAAACTAGGTACAGTTCAAAGCTCAGAATGGAAGGAGTGCCATATTGGATTTCATATTTTGCTGGAATGGTTTGGGGGGGATCATGTCGCATTGGCACATCCCCTGAGATGCCAAAAAGCAAACCACTCATAATTGATCCTATTTTACAAATTATACCCTTCAATGAATTAATCTATGGGAGCAGTGAGCATACTGACACCACAGGTGTCACTGAATTTTATACCATGGGATGGTGAAGTAAAAATAATTGTTTTTTACTAAAATGTTGCTTTAGCTCCATGTTTTTAATTTTTATAAGGGCTAATAAATAAAATGGACCATACAGTTTGTTGTGTCATTTTTTCAGAGTGCACCAGTACCCTCCATGTAATCGTGAATAACATTTGAGGTACAGTGCCTAGGTCCACTACAAGGGCCAACAGCCGTGGCCTCTCCTTACTAGCTCCTCGTAGCCCCTCAGCTCCGCTTCCGCCAGTGCAGAATGGCGGCCTGGCTGCAGCCGCTCTACATCAGCGGCGGAGGGGAGCAAGCTAGAAAGAGAGCCCTGACACACATCTGTCACTGCCTGGAGCAATAAGCCACTGCACCACCTCCAACCATGGCCCTCTCTTCTACAGCCACAGCCCCACATGGAGCATCCGGTACCCCCATCATTAATCTCCTGCAGCTGGATAAGCCACCGGCCAGCATCCTCCACAATCCTGCACATCTTCATGCTACCCCGACTGCACCTCTTTCCTGATTGCATCTCATCCCTGGCTACATCTCATCCCCAGCTGCATCTCATAACTGGCTACATCTCATCCCTGGTGGCATCTCATCCCTGGCTTCACCTCTCCCCTGGCAGCATCTGTCCCCTACGAACAACACCCTGGTACGACCTCATCAACCTGCGTCTCATCCCTTGTTGTATCTCATCCCTACGGCCTGAACCCTGGTACGATCTCATCAACCTGCATCTCATTTCCTGGCTTCATCTCTTCTCATCTCTGGCTTCACCTCATTCCTGACTGCATCTCACCCTCACCGGACCTCACCCCTGGTTATACCGCATCCCTGGTTGCATCCCACCCCTGCTGGTCCTCTCCCTTGGCTACTCCTCATCCCCCGACTACACCTCACCACTGGCTGCATCTCATCCCTGATCACTTCTTATCCCTGGCTGTATTCCATCCCCAGCTCCATCCTATCTTCCCCCCTGGGGTCCTCCTCCTTGGAGTCCAGCTGGCTAGATGGCTCCTCTTGGACTGCCTCCATGACCATGTCAGGTTCTCCTCCAGGCACCTCCAGGACATCAGGCTCGGTGGGCTTCTCCAGGTCCTCCTCATCATCGCAGATGGCTCGGGATCATCTGGCACCATGCGGGGCCCGGATGCCCCGACGTCATCGTCGCCACTGTGTTCCAGTCTCTCCTCTGGGACATCTGGCTGTGGGTCTGGTCTCTTGATCTCCTCAGCGGTTTCAGGCTCACCTGGGGTCGGGCTCTTGCCTGTGCCTCTGGCTCCAGCCTGTTAGCTCCCCACTGCTCTGCCAGCTGGGACAGCTCAGACCAGGTGTTAGCGCACCACCGCCTGAAGGTCAAGTCCACTGTCTCATTTAACTTGACCCTCAAATCCCGAAACACGGTCTCCCAGAATGCAGCATCCCATTCGTGGGTCAACAGGCATGCTGCATCCAGGCCAGCGGTCTCCACACGAAGCTCGTCCTTTACCTCCTGGATCAGGTCTCTGAGCCTCATTGCCGCCATGTTCATCGACCGGTAGACCGCACTCGTCCTTCTTTGACTGTCTACTGCTGCACCCTTCCTGCTGCTTTTTATAGCTTCTGACAGGGGTACTTTGATCTTTGGCCTGCCCCATTGGTTTTTCAGTGGCAGTTTTGCGCCTCAGGCATGTCCCTCCCATGATGAGGGGCCGAGGCACGCCTCTGGGCTGGCACATGTTGTCAAGTCTCTGTTTCCACCATCTTGGGGTCCAATGGCAAGGTTTGGTTTAAAAGAAAGTTCAAGGTGCACCAGTTCTTTTCAGCATTTTTCTATACAGCACAACCTCCCTGTTATACTGTAGTCTAGGAATTTTTTCTTCTTACAATTGTCTGGAAAAAATCTTCAGTAACTCTTTACTTAACACTTCCATCTCCAACCTCTCATGAAAGCAGCAACCAAGATCATTTTTCTGTCCACTCACTACACTTATGCCACCCCTTTGTGCCAGTCTTTGCACTGGTTGTCCATCTGTTATAGAGTCCAATAAAAATATATTATCACCCTCAAGGCTCTTTACAGTTCTACACCACCCTACATCTCCTTCCTCACTATCTACTACCACCCTCCGCATCCACTTCATTCCGCTAATTGCTTACATTCACTATAATCCGAACTCCCATTTCCATCTTGTCATGCACCAGTTTTCTGGAATGCACTACCATAAATCCAGTTTATTCCCATTCTACTCAATTTCAAATTTGCCCTAGAAACACTTCTTTAGACTGTGCCTATCACCTTATATCTAGCTATTCATTTTCATTATTTCCATGCACTCAATATCACTTATGGAGATACTGGTTAGGCTGCTTTTACATCAGCGTTTTTACTGTATCTTGGCAGATCCAGCAGATTTACCGCATCTACTGCGTAACGGTCGACCTGCGGCAAGCCCCCATTCATTCTCTATAGGAGCTGTGGCAGATGCAGCAAATGCAGTTTTTGCCGCGATCTGGCAATTCCAGCACTTGCAGCAAGTAAAAAAAACACAGCTAACAGTGGGTTTTGATTTGCCGGAAGCGCCGGAGTTGCAGGATCGCAGAAAAAAACGCACTTGCCACAAGTCTTATAGAGAATAACAATTCTCAATCCTCCTCCTTCTAGACCTGTCCTCTGCCTTTGACATAGTTGACCACTCTCTCCTACTACAGATTCTTTCTTCCACTGGCATCAAAGACCTTGCCCTGTCCTGGATTGCCTCACACCTTTCCAACCCCACATTTAGCATTTCCCACTCCAACACTACATCCTCATTCCGCCCTCTCTCTGCTGAAATCTCACAAGGCTCTGTCCTGGGACCCCTTCTTTTCTCCATTGATACCCTTGGCCTAGGACAACTCATAAAGTCCCATGACATCCAGTACTACCTGTATGCTGACGACACTCAGATCTACCTCTCTGGCCCAGATGTCAATTCTCTCCTCTTCAGAATCCCGGAGTGTCTGTTAGCCACATCCTCCTTCTCTCGCTTCCTAAAACTCAATGTAGACTAAACAGGAACTCATCATATTTCCTCCATCTCATCTTTCATCTTCACCACCTGATCTATCTATTATGGTAAATAGCATCATGCTCTCTCCCACCCCTCAAATTCTCTGCTTTGGAGTTACTCTCAACTCTGCCCTGTCCTTAAAACAACACATCCAAATTCTTGCCCTCTCCTGTGGCCTCCAGCTCAACAATATTTCCAGAATCCGTCCTTTCCTCAGCCCTCAATCTACAAAAATTTTTTTACATGCCCTAATCATCTCCTGCCTTGACCACTGCAACCTCCTCCTCTGTGGCCTCCCTGCTAACACTCTTGCACCTCTCCAGTCTGTCTTCAACTTTGCTGATCGACTAATCCACCTCTTTCCTTGCTCCTCCCCTGTTTCTCCTCTCTGCAAATCCCTTCACTGGCTCCCAATTCCCCAACGAACCCAGTTCAAGCTACTAACACTTGACATGCAAATATTTCTTCTTTTTTTCAATATGAGTGTGTGCCCACTAAACTAATATATATAAGCTACTACCACTGACCTACAAAGCCATCCATGACCTGTCACCTCTCTATATCTCTGAACTAATCTCCCACTATCTTTCCTCACATAATCTAAGCTCCTCCCAAGACCTCCTCCTCTCCTTCAAACTTATCCATTCCTCACACAACCGCCTCCAAGATATCTCCCAAATATCCCCCATCCTATGGAATTCTATGCCCTAACACATCTGATTATCCATCCTTCAGACGGAACCTGAAAACCTATCTCTTCAGGAAAGCTTACAGCCTGCAATGACCGAGCTGCCGCCCCACCGCCACCAGAGCTGCTGCATTCCTGACCTATCTCCTCTCCAATATCCTGTATAATGTAAGCCTGCAAAGGCAAGGTCCTCTTCCCTCAGTACGAGTCTGTCATTGTTAATTTGTTTACAGTAAACTATATATTTTGTATATAACACCTTTCATGTACAGGACCGTGAAATTAATGGTGCCATACAAATACATAATAATAATAACAATGATGATCAATGGGGGGCTTGCCGCAAGTCGGCCGTTACGTGGCATATGCGGCCGTTACGTGGCATAATCATCGTGGCCATGATTCAGCAAAAACGCTTATGTGAAAGCAGCCTTAGTGACTGGTTTATAAACGCCCCTATTTATTTATGACTGGACCTTACACAGCTAGAACTTTATTTGTACCTTCTATCTATTGTGTCCCTTTCTATTTTCTCATAGACTGTGAGCTTGAGAGCAGGCCTCACTCTTCTTGGTATGTGTTAAACTATGTGTTGTTCTTTAATCTTTTATTTTGTTTGTTCAAGTACACTGTGAATTGCAAAATTCCGTAGAATATGTAAGAGCTATAGAAAGTAAAATTCTTCTTATTATTATTAAAATGATTATAATAGGAAACCTTGACTTAAATAAGTCTCTCTTTTTTAACTTAACCATTTTACTTTTTCTACTGTACTTTAATCTATGAGTTCTTGGCATTTTTATGCTTTTTAATAACTTAAGTTATTTATTGTGTCTGCAAATCAACAACATCCAACAGCAGAATAGAAATGACATCTACAACTGTCTTTTAAAATCAATACAAGTAATAACTAATTGATTTATATGCACTGTCACACATTTATAACTTCAACCTTATATCATACATTTTATTTTATACTTTTGGATTCAATCGTTCTTTTAACACAATTAATCATTTGAAGTTAAGTTATTTTTTTATCTTTAATTGATAATAAATTAAAGTTCAAAAAACATATTTTGGTCATCATAACAAAATACATGTCAATTCAGTACAATTAGCATTTGTCACATGCACCATGTACAATCAGGTGCATTGACTATCTTTATCTACTGTTAAAGTACCTTCGTTTCTTTGCTCTTCATGTGTCTTCCAAAGCAGAATTAGAAATTTGATAAAGAAATACTTTTATAAATTACCTTCATATTTCTTAATATCCATAGAGCTTAGAAACAGTCGTCTACATTCAGCATTTGATAATGTGGTCTTTTTGTGTAGATCAATATACTTCCAAGAAAATGGTAAGAGTGAAAGAAATTAGAAGTTATTTTGCTAAATATATCTTCATTGTAACATGCAGCTGGGGCTTATTTTGGCAACTATCATTCATTTACATTAGAGTAAATTATTGTGATTCGACTAAACAGTCAGTACTGTCTATTATTAAGCTGGAGAATCACTATACTCAATCATAACATGAAATGTACAAAGCACAGTATTATTCTTACACCAGCTCGTAAAGGCAAGGGTGCATTCACTTATTGCAGCTGTAATATAATTTCGCTATACCTTATCAATTATATTTTTATAACTCGTAAAATATAGTTCCTGAATAGATTGAAAGATACTTTTATATATGCTATGTGGTGTCAGAGGAAATAATATATTATTGTATTTCTCCTGGATGGATTTGAACAAATTGTATTAGGACACGATTGTGAATCTTATTAAGGTGGATTCAGATCATGTTGTGCTTCAGGTTGCCATGTTTTTTCTTATAACGGGTGCTTAGCATAATGGCTTCTGGCAAAAGTCTACACAGACACTACATGTTTTTTGTGAGTTTTAGAGGGTTATGGCAATTCTTAAACGTAGAAAGACCCCCACTAAGATTTTAGACTAAGGTAATAAATGGCAATAAATACAAAATTCATATGTACAACATACAACTATATATTGCAAAATGCTGTGTTTGTAGATGCAACAGTGCTGATTCCTTAAGTGGACATCCATACACACATACACACACTTTGTGACTTTTACTTGCCAAAAAATCATTCAGTGATTCAATTTTGTTATACCTAAAAATAGTCAGCTACTTTTCCGGGTAATCCCAGGTCCTACAGCTAGTATATATATTATACATATATATGTATATGTATATATATATATATATATATATATATATATATATATATATATAAATATATATATATATATATATATATATAGATCCAAAAAAACAGGCAGCACTTAGTGATGGGCGAATCCTAAATTACTCGGAATCGCTTGACTCTAGCGAGTCCGAGCCCAGGACTCGCTACTCGTTGCGAGTCTAGCGAGTCCAATGTTAATGAATGGGGAAGCGAGTAATAGCGAGTAGTGTGAGATTTACAAATCGCAGATGTGTCTCGGAAGCTTCAGCCTGAAGCAATCCTAGTTTTGTCATTTATTTGCATTGGACTCGTTTACTTTGTAAGTAATCGCTGGGAAACTCACACAGATAAGAGAAGAGTCCTGTCTGCTCTGTGCAGCTCCAGGGTCCTAGAGCCTGCCTGCTGCCTGATGTAGCAGAGCTGAGATTGTTCTCAGTCTGCTCATTCCCTGTGTACAGACATGAATGTCTGTGCACAGAGATGATGTAGCAGAGCTGAGATTGTTCTCAGTCTGCTCATTCCCTGTGCATAGACATCTATATCTATACACAGGGGATGCAGCAGAGAGGACATCGCGTTTTGGACTGCGTCGGACGGAAGAGGATTTTTTTAATTAAAGATGGAGTCGCTAATGGCTTTTTTTTTTATTTCTAATAAAAAAATTTCTCTGTGTTGTGTTTTTTTTAAAACAATTTAATAGAAATTCATGGCGGTCATGTCTAATATTGGCGTGACCGCCATAAATTTCGGGCTTAGGGCCAGCTGATAATACAAAGCTGGCCCTAACCTCTATTACCCAGCGTGCCACCGCCACCAGGGCCGCTGGAAGAGCGGGGTTCAGCGCCAGAGGATGGCGCTTCAATGAACGCGCCATCTTCTGGGGCGGCTGCGGGCTGCAATTTGCAGCGGGGGGTGCCCAGAAAGCTTGGGCATCCCTGCGCTGCGGATTCCAGCCCCCAGCTGCTTAGCTGTACCTGGCTAGACATAGAAATTGCGCGGAGCCCCACGCATTTTTTTTGACTCCGACTCCGAGACGACTCCGACTCTGAGACTCCGACTCTGAGACTCCGACTCTGAGGAGACTCCGACTCCGAGACTCTGACTCTGACTCTGAGCCTCTGACTCTGAAATTCATTAAATAATAAAAAAAAAAATGCGTGGGGCTCCGTGCAATTTCTATGTCTAGCCAGGTACAGCTAAGCAGCTGGGGGCTGGAATCCGCAGCGCAGGGATGCCCAAGCTTTCTGGGCACCCCCCGCTGCAAATTGCAGCCCGCAGCCGCCCCAGAAGATGGCGCGTTCATTGAAGCGCCATCCTCTGGCGCTGAACCCCGCTCTTCCAGTGGCCCTGGTGGCGGTGGCACGCTGGGTAATAAAGGGGTTAATACCAGCTTTGTTATACAAGCTGGTATTAAGCCCGAGATTCTTAATGTCAGGCCACGTTTGACCCAGCCACTAAGAATCTCCAATAAAGGGTTAAAAAAACACAACACAGAGAAAATTTTTTATTTGAAATTAAAAAAAAAGCCATTAGGGACTCCATCTTTAATTAAAAAAAATCCTCTTCCGTCCGACGCAGTCCAAAACGCGATGTCCTCTCTGCTACATCCCCTGTGCATAAATATAGATGTCTGTACACAGGGAATGAGCAGACTGAGAACAATCTCAGCTCTGCTACATCATCTCTGTGCACAGACATTCATGTCTGTACACAGGGAATGAGCAGACTGAGAACAATCTCAGCTCTGCTACATCATCTCTGTGCACAGACATTCATGTCTGTACACAGGGAATGAGCAGACTGAGAACAATCTCAGCAATGCTACATCATCTCTGTGAGCAGGCGGGCTCTAGGACCCTGGAGCTGCACAGAGAAGACAGCTGTACTCGGCTCGCAAAGAAACAGCAGTTACTTTGCGAGTTTCCCTGCTATCACTGGCACAGTAGCCGAGTCTAATGCAAACAATGGCAATCCGAGTTTTGTCAGCGTTTCTGACAAAACTAGGATTGATATTGATTTGCATTGGACTCGTGCGAGTAATCACTGGGAAACTCGCAGAGTACCGAGTCCTGCGAGTCCCTTACTACTCGCCGAGTAACGAGTCCTAGCGAGTAGATTCGCCCATCCCTAGCAGCACTCGTATAGCATCTCAAAAGTGGACTTTATTCCAGCCTTATGTGCAACGTTTCGGAGTTGATCCTCCTTCTTCAAGCATAGTGCAACAAGTGAAGTAAAAGTCTTAAATACATGTATAGCCTGATAGGCAATTATATTATTTGTACATATAACTCCAATAGAAAACATTATATAAAGTGCTAGACAGTGTCATACTTTGATCTTTCCATAAAGTGCAGTAATAATGCCAAATACTTCAGTCCAGCTGAAGTTATCAATACAGTATACATTATCTCTATACTAACAAGCTGATCAGTGACACCTGTGTACATAAATAGTAATTTAATCAGATAGTACATAATACCTGATCCTTCCCTTAGCACAGCCACGTGTAACGCTAGTCCCATGCTGTCAGCGTCTTCCGGGTTCACAACCGCGCATGCGCAAGCTGGCGTCGCGTCATTTGACGCTATGTGGCCATGGCGCATGCGCGAATCAACCGCAGCCATCTTGGAATATGGCAAACAGCAATTTTTGCCCACAGGGCATATATACTTGGAGTGTAAGGCATAGAAACATATTAAGACCTCAAATATAATGAGAAAAGGGAACCCAACCATACATTTAGAGGTGGCAAGGAAGGGAACCCAGGACAACCCCAAAATGGGCATGCAAGGTACCCTAGTGCGAGCAAGGTGAAAGAATGATGGTCAATCCACCACACCATCACCCCTACACACTTAAACCCAACCAACTCTCATTATACACATTCATCCTGGTCCCGATCTCAAAGAGAAAAATATACATAGGTTTTTATGATTCAAAATATTTTTATTTTTATTCATGCTAACACAGCCTAAAATACAGGGGCTTTGTTTATATATGGACTGGCTTTCTTTCGGGTAGGATTCAGGTGCACCATCTGTAAATAGATAAAACAAAAAATATTAAAAACATATAGTACAGAATACATAACTCAATTACAATAGAGTCAATATGTACACTCCAATATATTATATCAGTGCACATCCCCACTAAATGATGTAGAGATAATGGGGAATTTACTTATAATAGGATTATTTACAGTATCCCATTAATAATTATTCCTTCAGGTCAGAGTATTTACTTTAAAGTCCACATTCAGACCATTGGGTTTCAATGTCTGCAATTTAAAAATCCATTCAAGTTCTTTTCGTTTTAAAATTGCTATTCTATTGCCACCTCGCCTCTGTGGTGGTACATAATGAATCAGTCTAAATTTGATATCGGTGTCCTTGTGGCGCCTGTCTACGCAGTGTTTAGGGACAAGGAGATACAATCTTTCCTTGCGTATAGATAACTTATGGTTACTAAACCTGGTTCTAAAAATCACAGGTTGTCTCCCCCACGTACCAGAGGCCACAAGGACACACCAACATGTACACTACATACTCTGATTCACAGGTGAGAAAATGTTTTATTTTATGTGTCTGGTTCATGCGTTCATTAAAGAAACTACTGCCCTTTAAGGGTATGTGCGTTTTTCCCATTGACTGCACCAAAAACGCAGGAATAATTGACATGTCAATTCTTTGCTATCCGCACCAAAAACGCAGGTATTTGACAGTTCTTGACACTTGCAAAACCAATGTGTGTGCACAGCGTTTCTGTAAAACACATTGGTTTTGCTGGGAAGCCCAACCGCAGGAACAAATTAGCATAAATTACCATAAAACCAATGGTTTCTGCATGCGGAAGCCGCAGCAAAACCGCAGCAAAAACGCCCTGTGTGCACATACCCTTAAAGGGCAGTAGTTTCTTTAATGAACGCATGAACCAGACACATAAAATAAAACATTTTCTCACCTGTGAATCAGAGTATGTAGTGTACATGTTAGTGTGTCCTTGTGGCCTCTGGTACGTGGGGGAGGCAACCTGTGATTTTAGAACCAGGTTTAGTAACCATAAGATATCTATACGCAAGGAAAGATTGGATCTCCCTGTCCCTAAACACTGCGTAGACAGGAGCCACAAGGACACCGATATCAAATTTAGACTGACGCAGCATCAAAAACGCAAGAAAAAGCACAAAAAATGCAGAAAAAACACACAAAAAACGCGCAAAAAACGCAGACAAGATCATAGCATTTCTCCTGTCAAGGACTCTAGGATCCTCAGGTTTTGCTGCATTCATGACTGCTCAAAAAACGTCCTGTGGGCACATACCCTAACATTGCCCTACAATTGATACAATTTACTTACCAAAGAAACGTTTACATTCTTTGACCAATTTAATATAAAAACAGATTTCCTTAGACAAAATCCAAACACCTGGCCTCAAAATAATGACTTCCAAGAAGGATTGAAAATTGTCAAAACATTAAAAGTAGTTAATGATATGGCTGAGCGTGGTGTTAAATTAATAACCGACTTTAACGACCTTCTGACAAAAGATGAAGAACAAAAGCAATATGTCCTGCAAGTTGTAAGCAAATGCCGAGCATTATATTCTGACGTTTCAAAAACTACTTTAACAAAAGCTCTAGAATAGATTAGATAACTATGTAAAATAATCAACTCATGTCATGTAGGTACTACGTCTGTATCTTTTCTGTGTCTGTTTTGTATGTATTATATACCTCATTTTTATATTTTAAAATAAAAAATGTCATTAGACTTATCAGTATTACTTGTTTTTTATTATATTTCAACTTTAAATTCAAAAATATACCAAAAAAAAACTAAATTTATCAATTAATAACAAAATATACGAAGTATGCTCCTAGTGGTACCAGGTCACGTTCTTGGGGCTAAAAGCTGTTGTAACTCAGTTTGACTTAAAATAACAATTATGTATAAAATATAAATTTTGAAGAACAACATTAGCTTTCTTTTGAGATATTAAGCGTGTTTTTATTATTTACCATTCTGGAGTTATGGCTCCATATGTCAGCTTTTTGGCCAAAAATTTGGATTTTTTCAAACTTTGAGCAACGAGCGGCATGGGTTAACGTCGTTTGATCGAGCTCAAATTTTGGAAATATCTGGAAAGGGGAATCGTTTTGTGGGGTCCAGACGGACAAAATTCCAACATTGATTTTTTGTGGTCACCCTAATATACATACTGTATATACTGTGAGGTTGCGTTTCCCTGGGGGTTCGCTTGACAGTGTAAATTACACCAACACATGTTTTTAACCATTATGCAGCAGTTTATTAAATGTAAACTGCTCCTCTCATATAAAATACATACAGTACACTCACATCACATAACATTATAAATAACACCACAATACATAACATTACATTCCACAGTACATAAATTGTATTGCACATATTCTAATACCCGGTTACCTTACAGTACCGGTACACACAGAGTACACTGGTAATACACCGTCACCTAGGGATCCAGACCTAGTCGGCTCACCCCTACTCACACCTGATGGTATCTACCTCATGGCCAGGCTTTTCCGTGGCCTAATACCCCTTCCCACAGGCTGCTAACTGTTTCCAGCCCTCTACGCAGCGCTCTGGCTGCTCTGAACCAGGCCCCGACCTGGTTGTAGTCACCGGAGCTCCAGGGCAAGTCAGGCCCCCAAGAACTCCTCGGCACGTGTCTCCAGGTCGCCAACCGCTTCCAAGTCTGCCATCACCAGGGCCAGACCTCCAGGCAAGTGGCTGCACCAAACACGCCCTCGCGAGCCCCTCCAGGTCAGCCCCACTTCCCAACTCCCGGTACTCTAACCCCTGTCGTCTGGCCTCATGGCTCCACACACACAGGACCTGGTCTTCTCTCTCCCACAGAGGCTTCTACTCTGCCTCCATTCACACACGGACCTCACGGTCCCACATCATACACCGCCCTTATTCTTAAGCCGTCATACACTTCGCTAGTCCCTCATGGACCTGTATGGACATCAGCCTTGTCAGGCCCAGACCACTCACACCAGCACAGTCCGGCATGGACTTCAGCCCTCTAGGCCCAGACCAGGTTGTGAGCCACCTGAGCTTCAGGGCATCCCCCAAGGTCTCCTCACCCTGCCCATGATGCCCAGCTGCCTCCAAGCCCCCACCAACACAGGCAGAGATCCTGGATGGCAGCCTCACCACCATGGACACAGGGAGCCCCCTACAAGTTCAGCCACGACCCCCCTTACACCCAGGTGCTCCACTAACCTCTCGGTCTGGCCACAGGCTCCACATGGCTCAGAGGGGCCGGCTTCTCCAGCACGGAGAGCCCGGCGTCCTGCCTCATCCCCCCAATGGGAACGGGACCCCCCTGAAACATGTCCTCTCCCTCAGAGGATCATGTTTGGTCTCTCTCTGGTTTCCTCTGCAGCCTGATCTCCTCTGCAGCTTGATCTCATCTGCAGCCTGCTCTGGTCTGATGTCTTGTCTCCAACTCACACACACCTGGCAGGTTAAGTCCTGCTTGCCACACCCACATGGACACACCCCCTTAGCTGGTAGTAATCAGCCTTCCAGTTCCTACACAGCTTTCACACAGCTATTTTAACTCACTGTGTTCCGGGTTGGTTCGCACAGTACACCCAATCCTCTAAGCCGCTCATTGATCTCAGCAGCCATTCACTGCCGCTCATTAGGCTCATGAATCCTTCATACAGGTACCGGACATGATCATACAAGACGCCTATGGTACAACCTGGCTCATGTGCACAGGATCCTATGCTCATCCTGCATGTGATGCGCCCCGGCCATGAGGATCATGCCGGCGGTGCCTCACATACCTCCCTCCTTGTTTACACCCGTGGATAGGGTTAAACACACTGCCATAGAAGTCGGGCAATGGCGCTGCACACTGTGGCGCCGTGCCAGGCTTGCATACCTGTAAACCATTAGAAAAGAAGGGAGATACAAGAGGCGCAGATTGTGCCCTATCAAACAGACACTATAGTTCTTATGTGGATTATAAGTGTATCCACTCACCTTTTATGGTTGTGAGACTCACAACCAGTTTAAAAGCATAAGGCAGCTGCTGCAGAACCTCCACCAACGCCACAACACCACGGGAAATCAGAAGATAAAACTGGAATGGTATCCACGGGCATGGATAAAGACCAGCAGTGCGGACCGTGGATACCATTCCAGTTTTATCTACCTGTAAACCATGTCCTACCTCCCCCCTCCTTGTTCAGACCAATGGGGATGGACACACTATCATACACAGAAACCTGTGTGATGCACCCGACCATGGGCTGCATTACCACAATACATATATATATATACACATCAGTAGACAGAGGGTTACCGGGCACCACAATCCCTGCATGGGGTATCCTGAGCCACTTTAATCCTGTGGTAGGATTTATGAGTCCTTCAGACTATGGTGTTGCCCACTTAAAAGCCATATATAATTGCTTTTTCCAAAAAAAAAGAAAGGAAGCGGCACTCACCATTTGAAGAAATGTTCCATTTATTTGATGAAAGCTGCCAGTCTTACAGCGAGATGATCATTGAAGCGGTAACCCTGCGAAACAATGAGTCGTTGTCCGCCGACTCCTCACTCCCTCTCCCCGCAATGATCATCTCGCTTTACACTAGCAGATTTGATCAAATAAATGGAACATTTCTTCAAATGGTGAGTGCCTCTTCCTTTCTTTTTTGGAAAAAGCATATATATATATATATATATATATATATATAAAATATATATATATATGTAAATGTTACAAAATAAAAAAATAAAAACACAAAGGCAAAATCACTCCCCTTTCGCCCTGTTGAAAATAGAGCAATTGAAAAAAATAATGAAATACAGACAATTGGTATCGCCACATTCAGAAGTGTCCAATCTATTCCAGTGAGATAAATTAATGTGATCAAAATCAGTGTAATAATGTCAGCTAGGGTGCAAAAAATAAACCATCAACTAGCCCCAGCTCGCAAAATAACAAAATGTTATGAGTCTCAGAAAATGGAGTCAAAAGAAAAAAAACATTTTTTTTCACAAGAGCCTGAATTTTTTTTCATTACCTAAATTATAAGAAAACTTTATTATACATGTTTGGTATCCACATACTCGTACAGACCTTGCCACTTTATTGCCAGCATTTTTACTATATAGAGAACATGATAAACAGAAAAAAAACATTTGTGCCATCACTCTTTTTTTAAAATTTCAATTTACTTGAAATTTTTTTCCAATTTTCCAGTATACTATGGTAAAATCAATTGTTTCATTCAAAGGTACAAAGGAATATTCTAACACCTACCTTGCAGCAAGCCACAGTAGCTAGGTTAACCAATTCAAGTGCACCAGTGCCCAGGATAAACTAATCCAGAGGCTTTCGATGCTTAAGATCACCTACCTTGTAGCCTAGGACTGTCCAAGTCTTCATTATCCTAAAGGGTCACTATATCCTTAGTCTATTTCTGATTCCAACAATCTGTGATTCATCTTGGGGCCTTGTCACACACAGCATCCTGCTGTTTGAGGTCAGCAAGCACAACACTAGGTTATAATAGGGTTAGTACAATGTCCGTCCTGAGATTAGTCACCTTGTCACTGGTGAGATGTCTTAAGTTTTTTTTTACAAAAATGGTATGTACCAAGTACCGTATATACTCGTGTATAAGCCGACCTGTGTATAAGCCGACCCCCCTACTTTTGCCCCCAAAATCTATGAAAACCTATTGACTCGTGTATAAGCCTAGGGTGGACCCCAGCACAGGTATACAGCCCCCAGCAGTGTGGTATACAGAAGCCTCCCCAGTGGTATATACAGGCCCCAGCAGTGTTACAGCAGCAGCCCCAGTGGTATATACAGCAGCAGCCCCAGTGGTAGTATACAGCAGCCCCAGTGTTATATACAGCAGCAGCCCCAGTGGTAGTATACAGCAGCCCCAGAGGTATATACAGCAGCCCCAGTGGTAGTATACAGCAGCCACAGAGGTAGTATACAGCAGCCCCAGTGGAAGTATACAGCAGCCCCAGTGGTAGTATACAGCAGCCCGCTGTGGTAGTATACAGCAGCCCCAAAGGTATATACATCAGCCCCAGAGGAATATACAGCAGCCCCAGTGGTAGTATACAGCAGCTCCAGTGGTAGTATACAGCAGCCCCAGAGGTATATACAGCTGCCCCAGAGGTATATACAGCAGCCCCAGTGATAGTATACAGCAGCCCCAGAGGTATATACAGCTGCCCCAGTGGTAGTATACAGCAGCCCCAGAGGTATATACAGCAGCCCCAGTGGTAGTATACAGCAGCCCCAGAGGTATATACAGCAGCCCCAGTGGTAGTATACAGCAGCCCCAGGAGGTGTATACAGCAGCCCCAGAGGTAGTATACAGCAGCCCCAGAGGTAGAATACAGCAGCCCCAGAGGTAGTATACAGCAGCCCCAGAGGTATATACAGCAGCCCCAGAGGTATACAGGCCCCCCATCAGTATCCAGGGACCCCCCCATGCTCCGGAAACCTGTAAAGTAAGATGAATATACTTATCACTGTCCTGTCGCCGCCGTCCCCGCCGCTGCCGATATCGCGCTCCTCCGTCTTCATCCAGCGTCTTCCGGGTTCCTGTGGTCGGCGCAGTCAATGACGTCATTGCCTGCGCCCGCCGGAGGTAGCCAGAAGAAGACGGATGAAGCCGGAGGAGCGCGATATCGGCAGCGGCGGGGACGGCGGCGGCAGGACAGTGATAAGTATAATCATCTTACTTTACAGGTTTGCGGAGGATGGGGGGGGCCTGGATACTGATGGGGGGCCTCTATACCTCTGGGGGGGGCGCTCCTGTAATGACTCGCGTATAAGCCGAGGGGGGAACTTTTCAGCCCAATTTTTGGGCTGAAAAACTCGGCTTATACGCGAGTATATACGGTACCCTGTGTTTTTAACAACACTAGTTTTTATTCATTTATTGCAAGGAATTTGGACATAATACACACATACTGTTTTTGTTTTCTAGCTGTTTCATACCATTTGGCGGTTTAAGTGAACTTGCTATAGAGGCCTATTCACACTAATTCACTCTGACTCAGTTTTTGTCTGTTTTTTACTTACCAAAAGCCACAGTATCCAGGATCAATCAATAAAGAATATCAGTGGTACTTAATCATCACCCAGGATCACCTACCCTGCAGGAAGTCACAGTAACTACAGTAGCTAAACCAATTCAAGTGCATCAGTGCCCCAGATAATTTACTCCACAGGCTTTCTATTCTTAGGATCACCTACCTTGTAACCTAGCACTGTCCAAGTCTTCATAATCTGGAAGGGTCACTATATCCTTTGTGTTGTCCTGATTGACACAAACCCTGAGAAACCTGTCTGATCCACATCTATACATCAAAGATCCTTCATCAGCAGACTGCAGGGACAGGTCATCATCATTATATTTACTAGATATAAACTGATTTCACACCAACAGCTCCCTGCCCATTATGAAGTGTATCTTCAGGGTCAATTTCAATCACTTCATTAACTCTCCTCTTTCTCATCCAGGCTCTTCTTATCAATTCTGATGTATGTTGTATAAAGTGAAGTGAAATAGGCACCAGTTTGAGGCAGTTAAGTGCATAAAGGATTTACTGCAAATTAGCACCTGATAACATTTCAAGCTGCCCCGTAACCTTGTGCCAACATCTAAGTTTCAATACCTGAATAAAACACAAATTCATGTATAGACATACAGAAGACTTAATACAAATATGCTGGAGTTTTTAATAATAGCAATGACACTGGGGAGTGGAGCCCAGAGGCTAGGGCCCTCTATGATTGCAGGCTCAGTAGCAGCTGCTAGAACTGGTAGGTGGTGCTTAAAGGGGTTGTCCCATAATTTTTTTTATTACGAGTTTAACTATCTGCCTGTTATGCTAAACGCCAATCTCCTCTGGCAGCAAGTAGTCACAGACCATTCCTGCCAGCAATTAAGCAACTTCCACCGGACGTCACTTTGACAAAGTAGCAGCTTCTTTTACTCTTTGCTCTGTTGATGGGTCGTGACTATTGAAGTCATGCTGAATGACATCCAGCTCCTTGCTGCCTAACTGCAGGAATATAGCTGTCAGTCAGCATGAAGTCGCCAGTCACGTCCCAACGACAGAGCAGTCTGGAAAAAGATGAGCTGCTCTGTTGCTGTGGAGAAGCTAAATTGCTGGCAGGAATGGTCAATGACAAGATTGAACCAGCACCTGGTATAAAAGGCAGGTAGTTTCCTCAGTTAGCAACTACCTGCCTGTTAGTTTTTTGGCACATAGCAAAACAAAAAACATGCCAAGAAAATTACTTTCAACCTCTAAATGAAATAGGAATCAACCAAAATTGTAATTTACGTGAATTAATAATGACAGAGGCTAATTTATTAATAGTATAAGTAGTAGTTATCAATTTAATTTTCAATAATCACATACTAAACTGCCCTATTCAGAAGAGACATAATTTGAACTTCCTACATCTTAATCAACATTTGTACCATATGCTATTTACATAACTAATGCTCTTCTATGTGCACAAGATCCAGGAAATAAATATTATCTTTAGGGTCCAAATGATTCCTATTATTCTATTTAGTATAGAAGTAAAAAGTAGCACATTATAGATACACATGTACTATAGTAATATGATATTTTTCTGTATTATCACTGTTATTTTTCAATATTCAAAATAAATTTATGTTAAGAACAATGTCATTATATATACAGTATGGAGAATGATCAAGAATAAGGGCAGCTCGTGTTTAATTACCAATCTGTAAATTGAACACTGCGGAAATAATGTGAGATCTGGCACAAGTTAACAGCTTGTCAACAGTACTGACTCTTATTAAGGAAGGCCTTTCTACAATAAAAGCAGACAGGCCAGTAAGTGGTACAGAACACACTTCAATAACCCAAATTGATTGTGTTAATAACTATCTAGACAACTTGTAATATAAAATGAGCATGATTTGGAAACTCTGGATACTCTGGAATCATAGCCTTGTCTGTAGATTCTAAATGTATGACGGCACATAGGTAGATAAATACATATAAACTCTGGTCTATGACTATCTTGTAATATTAAGTATTTCTTTTTTTCATCAGGTGTATTAATTATAGTAATTTTTTTAAAGAATAAATTACTTAAATGTCAGCAAATGTTAAAAACATTATATTAAATCAACAGTAAAAATATTACAATTTGCATCTCTAAATACAACGTTGTTTCATTACGGCTTGGGTTATACGATAACAAGATAAAAATTCTTAGCTGAGCATCGAAAAACATCTGTACTACTAAGATTGATTAAAAATTAGTGATGGGCGAGTCCTAAATTACTCAGAATCGCTTGACTCTAGCGAGTCCGAGCCCGGGACTCGCTACTCATTGCGAGTCTAGCGAGTCCAATGTTTATGAATGGGGAAGCGAGTAATAGCGAGTAATGTGCGATTTACAAATCGCAGATGTGTCTCGGAAAGCGCTCGCATTGCCGTTTTGGAAACACAAGCAGGTGGCGTACATGCTATTTGCAGGTAGGAGAGCAGCAACGTACTGGTGTGCCACAGAGAAAATAAAGCTGAAGGGGTTATTATGACCCAAAATCTATCAGGTGCAAACAAATAAGAAATAGTACCTCAGCTAAGCCTCTGACTTCAGCTATTAGGAAAGCTGAGTGAGTAAGCTAAGCTATGAGGTTGGTCCTGTGTGCACTGTAAGGCTGCTCCTCCCTGCCTGCCTGCCTACAGTCCTGTACACAGTACTCCTCTGACCTCCTGGTAGCTCTCAGAAGAGCTGTTTGGGTTAAATATAAGGAATCTTGAAGTTTCCCTACACTGACTGACACTCCCTATGATCTGCTCCAGCATCTATCTCACCCTGCACTAGCTCAGATCGTCACAGGAATGTGGAGGAAATGGCGGTGGCAAGGCTTATATACAGCCTCGCCTCTCATACATGACATAGGCATCACGATGGACAGAAGCCAATCATAGTCCTGCCACAACCAACATGGCTGTGGCATTACTGAATATGATTGGCTAACATGCTTGTCCATCTTCACAAGTTTTCTTTTCTTTTCTTTTCAAAATTCTTTTTATTATGAATTTTCAATGCAAGATAATACAGAAAGATTAACAAGGTGAGGTGGTCAAGAACTTACTTTACAGCCAAGATAATGTATTAATTCGAGTCCCGTAGGTCTACATCTTTGGCGTAGTTATTAGCATATATTGCAGGTGAGGGTCCTTGACCCAATATTACAATAGTAAAGTGTAATTAGGCAAAACAATGTGGTGGGGAAGTAGTGAGAGGGAAAGAGGGGCAGAAGGTAAAAACACGAAGGAAAAATGGAGAAGGGGGGATAAAGAGGACAAGAAAGGAGGGGGGGGGGAGGTACAGGACTTGTCCATTCACAGCTGGTCAGGGTCTATCTTGCATCTTTTTAGTGGTTTCTTATGTTTTCAAGGTGGCGGTAATCCAACCAAGGTTGCCAGGTTAATAAGTGGGCAGTTTTATTATTGTTTACCAAAGCTGCAATTTCAGCTACTTGATAGAGGGAGTGGGTTTTTTCCATCAGTTGAGGCAGTGTGGGTATGTTCGGGGTTTTCCAATACAGCGGTATCAATAGCTTCGCCGCTGTGAGTATATATTGGGCTAGAAGCGACCCCGTTTTAATGTTGGGCCAGGTTGGAATATGTAATAGTGCCATTTCCGGTGTTAGATGAAGAGGTCTCCCTATTATAGTTTGAATAAGTCTCTCGACCGTCTTCCAAAATGTCTGCAAGTCCGGACAGTTCCACCATATATGGTAGTAGTCAGCTGTCTCTGCTCCACATCTCCAGCAACCACTCGTGAGATCCGCATTCCATTGCCGAACACGATCCGGGGTAATGTGCCATCTCGTGACTATTTTGAAAGAGGCCTCCTGAGCTCTCACACATTGAGAGGGGCCATGTGAATATCTATAAATATGTCGTATTTGCGACGGTGAAAACTTGTACCCCAGATCGCGTTCCCAGTGGGCTATGTAAGCCCTGGTCATGCTGGTTTCGGCAGTTATCAACGATTGGTATATTTTTGAGAAGATCTGACGTGGCTTCGAGACTGAAGCACAGAGTTTCTCAAATGCCGTCAGCTCTCTCATTAGATCAGAATTTTTTAGAAGCGGCAGGAGAATGTGGCTCATGACATTATAATGGACAAAGTTCAGGCGTGAAAGACCAGGTCTAGCTCTGAGTTCAGTCAATGTGAGTATGGTTCCATCACGGTGCAGCTGATCTACAGGGCAGTCAAAGGATTTATCTTTTAAGTGATGCTCCATTGGGAGCACAAGTTTTCTGACCTAACACGCTAGGCTGTCTCGGAAGCTTTGTCGGAACATAACAGATTCTGTATTCGCGAGTCCCGAATACAGTATACAGGACTCGGATTCGTAGACTCGCTCAGACTCGCTGCTGACAGCGGGTATCCGTGAAGCGGTGCGATTGTTTAAACGATTTGGGGAGATTCAAGCTACATAGCGATGTGATATAGCGAGTCTAGCGAGTGAGAAAAAGTAAACTCTGACAAAACTAGGATTGCCATTGACTTGTATTGGACTCGTTACTGTGTGAGTAATCGCTGAGAAACTCGCCGAGTACCGAGTCCTGCGAGTCCCTTACTACTCGCCGAGTAACGAGTCCTAGCGAGTAGACTCGCCCATCCCTATTAAAAATACATCCAAATATCCACTAATAGGTTGTTAAAAACAACAAATGGATTGCCAGCCAAATGACTACTTACATTAAAGCCAATAAGGGAAAATAGTATTAGAACTACTAAGTAAAATGCAACATCCATATTTTTGAAAAAGTAAGGGTTCTTCTTCCATTAGCTCATGATTGTATGGTGCTCATGGGTTTTTAAGACAGTCATGGGTGTTAAAGACCCTCTAGTCTGCCTTGGGTGAAAGTCTGCTAAGTCATGTCAAATGTAAGTCCTAATACATTGCCTTTCAGTAGTACAATGACAGGCAATAATCCTTTTTACTAACAAGAATTCTCAAGTAATAAATAACTGTCTAATATTATCAAAGCTCCTATCTCCTTGTGGGAGGGAAAAAATCAATAAAATATAATAACTCCCTCCACCCAAAAATAAACATTTGAAAATGTCATTACTTTTGAAAAATTATATAAAACATAAAACTGCAAGTAATAGTCCACCAAGAAACATTGTTTAAACACATTATTTAAACTGCATTACACATTACATATCTATCGAGCAATAATCAAGCCCTAGTACAGCATAATTTGTTAAAAAAAATTAAAAGTCATGTTATAATGCTGCGAAAAAAAATTAAGTCTTCAACCTTGTTAGCCATTTATTAATTCAGATTATAGATATAGATTTGGCTATAAATTTACTGACCCATAAAATTAATAAAAGTAATGTATTATTCTCACTATTCTTTATTTTACATTTTATTTTTACAAAATCCTTCAAAAATTGCAAAAATATTGTGGAATTGATACTTTACTCCATTTTCAAAAAAGTATAGTTTTTTTTTTTTAAAGTTATTTTTATTGGGTGTTATAGCAACGGTCCAACAATAAACATCCATTCCCTCGCCCTCCCACCCCAAAGTCACTATTAGTCGTCTAATAATAGACAAATCAACATATAATGTATAAAAGTGTCAATATATCAATAATATCATTATTACACCAATATTTTCGGTAAACGTATTCGAGATTAGGTACATCTTAATGTATTCGAATTTCCTGGTATCGCTAGTTTATTAGAGATGAGCGAACTTTCCCCCAACATGTTCGCCAATTTCTAACTCGGCACAAACACTGCTAATTCTGTTTGCATTCAGAAACCCGAACAATTTACCAACTAAAAAAAAAACAGTAAATGCGGCTCTGTACAGGAAAAAAAGTTCAAAATTTAAAGTGGCCCTAAAACGTTCCCTGTTTGTTTGGGGCCAGTTTGCTGGCCAGAAGACCCTACTATTTTCTTTCAAACTGTAGAATTGTTTTGAGCTTTAGATTATTTTTTAAGCTTCCTGGAGTTTGCAGGTGTTGTTGACACCTGCAGGGTATACATTTTGGAAACATTGCCAGATGTGGCATCAGCTCTGAAGTCCAGGGACCTTATAATGTTCTTAAAACATTTGTTTAATAGAGTTTAATCTTTTAAAATCTTTTTAAATTTTTTTAACTATTCTTTTTATTCTTTTTCTTTTATTTGGACAGCTAACCTTTATCACTGCAGCAGGTCAGCAGCATGTGAGGCCATCTCTTACACACTTATGTGATAGTAATTCACATAATAATAGCATATGGCCAATATGTGCTTCATATACATGGTTTTATAAGTCTGATCAAACTCATGAAACGCTATACTATGGATAGTGTTTCTTGAAAATGTGCAATCACTTTATTTTATTTCATTATATATGTATAGAATACACATTTATTGAATGTGCACAAGTGTGTTATATGTATCATGAATATTTAACTTTTCCTTGCATTGCTGCCAACTAGCCTTAAATCAGCATTCCAGATAGATTGGTGGTGAACTGAATAAATCTATTTGTTTTCATTATTTCTCCTTCACATATGTCTTCAATAATCACTCTACCCAACTGCACACTAAGTTAATATCTGAGGCACGGGGAATGGGATATTTAATGTAATTCAGGTGCCTTCTGCAGCCTACCCCATAGTGGGGTTAATGAGGAGCTAGGCAGCAATTATATACCGTGAGTGATTGTGTCTTGGCACTGGAAGAGGTTGGACCCCAGGCAAAGCAAAAAGGCATCAATGTGGAGCCTGACGCCATCTTGGTAGTGCAGTGAGTGCAATGCAGTTACAATATGCTACAGTTTGCTACCGTGTGCCTGCAGTACACAGTGAGTAAGTGAAATGAATGATGGATCTACCGCAAGACATGCAAGCTCAGGAGATGTCATTTTCCTTACCACCCCAGGGGCAGAGGGTGATTCAGTACCAGAATCAAAGTAGTCCGCACAAGACACATGTGACCTGGAATTCCACCACACTACCCTACTACACACTACCCTACTACTATACTACACTACATTGGGCCTTATATGCAGTGAGGTCAGGATCAAGTGGTTGGCTCAGATGCCAAATGAGGACCTGAGGAACTCACAGTCAGGATGTGGGTCATTCCCCATGCCAGCCAGGAGTACTAGATGTCACACTCAGGTGGATTTTGCAGCAATCTGGCTTTATTACACCTGAAGCCAGTGCAACAGTTACTGGATAGACAAATCCAGGACCAGGAGCATGATGAGGGGGATGAGGAGGATGAGGAAGAGATAGTAAAGGAAGAAGTCCCTGTTTCCCAGTATTGTGTTCCACGCCCACCTGAGGCCTTCAACTGGGAGAATGCCATGTGTGGACCATCCCAGGCAGCACTGAGAAAGCTGTGAGAGAGTTTTTACTCCAATTAAAGTAAACTTCCCTAAAAAAGGCATGTGGTTGTGTTGCTGACCCGTCCCTTAGTCTTACATTTTTCTAAAGAAGTAGTTTTTTTCAAAAGGTAAAGAATATTTATACCGTGTTAGCCAGTAGATAGAAAAATATATTGCAATCTGAGAGTCCTCAGTGGTTGATACCTTTTAATGGCTAACTGAAAAGATGGTAAACATAGCAAGCTTTCAGGACGCTGAGTTCCCTTCTTCAGGCTAGTAATGACACAAATTCTGAAGACACATACATTTATACATAAGCAATAGAAAAATTCACAAATCAGGAAATCCAGGGAGACCAATCATTTCATGTGTTGGCACCCTCACCGAACAAATTTCTGGGTGGGTAGAGGGTGTTCTCAAACCCCTGGTAAAAGAGACACCCAGCTACATTCAGGACACAACTGACCTATTAAATTAACTGTCAGCAATAGGTCCTCTAACAGAAGGAACCATCCTCGCCACCATGGATGTGGAGTCTCTGTATAGCAACATCTCACACCAGGATGGATTAAATGCCTGCAAAACCTTCCTGGAAAACACAGGTATTGATGCTGACGCTGTGGTAGAACTCACAAAATTCATCCTCACGCACAATTACTTTAGATTTGAAGACAACATATATTTACAGGAGACTGGCACAGAAATGGGGAGCAAAATGGCACCACAATATGCAAACCTTTTCATGGCCAAGTTTGAAGGTGACTTTTTATCCTCTTGCCCTATCAGGCCTCTGGCCTACTACCGTTATATTGATGACATCTTGATCATCTGGACGGAGTCTGAGCAACAGCTGAAGACGTTCCACGAACACTTTAATCAATTTCACCCCACCATTAACTTAACACTCAACTACTCCTGCACTGAAGTCAGCTTTCTGGACACCATCATTAAGCTACAGAACAATGAAATAGAGACATTCTTGTACCGGAAACCAATTGACCGTCCAACATATCTCCGATGGGACAGCTTTCATCCAAAGCACATAAAAAACTCTATTGTGTACAGCCAGGCCATCAGATACAATCAGATATGTTCCAACCCTACAGATAGAGACAATCACCTTGAGGGCCTCAGAAAGACCTTTTTGAACCAGGGCTACCATCCAAGAACAATCAAGAACCAGATTACAAGAGCCACCAGAATATCAAGGAATCATCTCCTACATTACAAAACTAGAGAAGAAAACAACAGAGTTCCTCTTGTAGTCACCTACAATCCAAGTCTGGAGGTGCTAAGAGGAGCCGCACGGAAACTGCAACCACTCCTACAAAAAGATGCCCGACTAAAATCAATATTTCCGGATCCCCCACTCTTGTGCTTTAGACAACCTCCGAATCTAAATAACATCATTGTGAGAAGCGCCCTGTCATCTCCAGCAACAACAGGAACCTTTCCCTGCAACCAGAACAGGAGCAAAACCTGTCCATCTATAATGACAACGGACAAAATAAGGATTCCTGGGACAGATCAGGACTACAAGATCCAAGGTAATTTTAGCTGCACCACAAGCAATGTGGTGTATTTAATTTTATGTACCAAATGCCCAACAGGTGGCATGTACGTAGGTGAGACCGGATTACAATTCAGAACAAGAATGAATTCTCATCACCACTCAATAAAAGAAAAGCGTATGGACCTACCTGTAGCGAACCATTTTTGCAGCTCTGAGCACAACACTGAATCCGATATGAAGCTACTCATTTTAAAGAGTAAATTCAAATCTCAGAGAGAGAGAGAAGAATTTGGGAATACAAATTGATAACAACCTTCAACACACTCAAAACCGGATTAAATATTTCACATGGATTTATGGGATTTTATGTAAAATGAACGGACATTTGGGGATAGCAGATTCATGCATTTTTTATATAAATGAAAGTGCATTTGGAGACAGCTTGCTACACACTGACATCATAGGACTATGAACTCCTGACACTTCTGTGAACTCTGTCAATTAGAACTGTGCTCTCCACAACTTAACTAAGTATTTTCAGGTCTCCATATGGGTTACTAACCATCTACCTAATACAATTGGTTCCGCTTATCTTAGAAATCTGGTTTCTCTGTCCCTGCTCCTCCACCCCTCCCTACCCGACTCTGCTTTGCGTCACCTGTCATATCCACCAGAGCATATAACACTGTTTTGCCTTTTTTTTTTCTCTTCTTTCCCTTTTTTTTTTTTTTCTTTCTATTGCTTATGTATAAATGTATGTGTCTTCAGAATTTGTGTCATTACTAGCCTGAAGAAGGGAACTCAGCATCCCAAAAGCTTGCTATGTTTACCATCTTTTCAGTTAGCCATTAAAAGGTATCAACCACTGAGGACTCTCAGATTGCAATATATTTTTCTAGTTTTTTTCAGTTATTTTTAAATTCTTCAAAGAGCGAGGCCTGTTTTATGTTAATTTTATTTTTAACCTTCCCAAGTTCAGTGCCAGTTTTGCTTCCCCTTGCTGGATTAGCAGGACTTCAGCATTTTGGCTACATCTTAAAGCCCTTAATGGACTTTGCACCATTCTAATGGAGTCTGCTGATCTCTGTGGGACCTTATATATATATTTGGAACTTGTTAAAGTGTGGGCTACAGTAATTTATTTTTACATCACTCCTTGTGTGTTGGATTGTTTCTGCAAAGAGATTATTTGATACTGCCCTACAGAGAATGGCAAACAAGCTGCAGGCCTCTGGCCTGACGATTTGAGTTATGGAAATGCAAGACACTACACACACTCCAGTAGAACAGGCCTGGCCAAGTGCAGTACTCAAGGGCTGCAAACAGTGCATATTTTCATGATTTGCTCAACATTGTAATAGGTGCTGAATCATCACCTCTACAGCTGATGAAATTAGAACCTGTGGAATGCTAAAGAAATCCTGAAAACTTCCACTTTTCAGACTTTGAGGACTGTAGATTGCATCCCCTGCTCTAGAAGTCTCTGTGGAGGTAGCCAGGTGGTAAGAGGAATCCTTGATCCCTTTCAGCCACAACTGCAGCTTTCCCTGGATGCTCTTAGGTCCTGTGCCCACAATACACTATTTGATGCATTTTTCTGCAGATTTTGAGAATCTGCATCAAAATCTTCATATCTATCCTGAGGCCAGCAAAGTCTTTGACAGGATAGAAATGCTATGCTCACATTGCTTTTTTTCCCTTGCACATGTGATTCAGATTTCTTATCTCTGGCCAAAAACCAGCACCAAATCTGCAAGGAAAGAAAAACACATTGGCACAGCACTTCTGAACTCTAATAGACTTTGCTGCCTTAAGGATAGACATGCAGATTTTTATGCAGATTCTCATAATCTGCTTGAAAAGAAGCATCAAACAATGTACCATGGGCTAGAGGCCTTACAACAATATTCACAGAAATCATCTCCCATATGCTGTGAGACTATGCACGCAGGCATTTGTGAGAGTGTGACAAGCAGTGCCATCACAAACCTTACTATAATTCAGACTCGAGGACTCAAACAGGGGCTATCTCACAACTTTGAACTGCGCTGTGCTCCCTTATGTCACCGCTCCTTACACACTCTGTCTGACGATATCAGAGAGATATATCTGCGACATCTCGCGCGATATTGCGGGTTTTACTAGACTGCTAGTGTTACGACCGCTGATGCTATTCAGGTTGTCTCAGGTCACACCGCATAATTTCCTGCTGCGTGATACCCACTGTGTAATCTGAGACAACCTTAGAGAAGTCATGAGGATGTCTGAGGCTCATGTTGATAGTGGCCCTGAAGATTGCTAATAATGTAGGAAGATAATGTCTATGCCAAAAAAGCAGGGCTCCACTTATAAAGGTTTGAGCTGTGTTTGGCAGCTTTTGGGCCCCTTTGAAGTTGTTTTCTAGGCCATTGATTTTGCCTCCCATTGACTCCCATTAAAAGAAAAGGAGGGGGAACAAGGAGGCGCAATAGTGCCCTATCACTTGAGACACTAAGTAACAAGGTGGTGTGTAAGGAATTCACTCAGCTATATCAGTTGTGAGACCCACAACTGGTTGGAAAGCATATGATGATGATGTCCTGTAGGCTGCTGCTGGACTTCCACCGACCACTCACTCGTGGAGACAGATCCAGGTATTGGGAAGCAAAGGTCCACAACAGTTCGCGCTGCCAGGTCCACTTATTCCAAGGAACACACGGGTGGATGAGGTTCAAACAGATTTCCTATATTACATCCGACGCGTTTCGGTGCCCTCCTGGCACCTTCCTCAGGGATACGGATGTAATAAAGGAAATCTGTTCGAACCTCATCCACCCGTGTGTTCCTTGGAATAAGTGGACCTGGCAGCGCGGACTGTTGTACACCTTTGCTTTCCAATACCTGGATTGACTCCCATTGACAGTTCAGTGAACTGTTTGCTAATCTATCAACAAACCCAAACTTCAAAAGGATCTCTCATTCCTTGCTAAAATAAATTTATCTTCAAAATTGTGCTAACGAAAACTTTAAATTTTTCTACAAAAAACAAAGCTGTTTAAACCAAAGAAGAAAAAAAAATATAAAAGTCTAAAATACTTTATTAATTGCAGCGACACAATAAACAAAAAATAAGGCGTCACAAAAAATTAATTAAAAACAACACCATAAAAATGCACAATATTGACACAAATGATAATATATGTACATAAATATCACCAGTGCTTTTTTTGTAAAAAAATATTTCCTGGTACGCCTCTCGGAGCCGAGGGGGGGTAGCGGGGCCTAGGGGTGGGGTTGGAGGCGGGCTGCCGTCAGGGGCCGGGCGAGATTAATATATTTAATATATTAATATGTTTGCTCCGAACGTTGCACCCGGTCTTATTTTCAAGGGGGAGGCATACACACAGAGGGGCATACACTCACAGGGCATAGACTCACAGTACGGTGGCTCAGTGGTTAGCACTGTATATGGTGGCTCAGTGGTTAGCACTGTATGGTGGCTCAGTGGTTAGCACTGTATACGATGGTTCAGTGGTTAGCTCTGTATATCGTGGTTCAGTGGTTAGTACTGTATATGGTGGCTCAGTGGTTAGCACTGTATATGGTGGCTCAGTGGTTAGCAATGTACACGGTGGCTCAGTGGTTAGCACTGTATATGGTGGCTCAGTGGTTAGCACTGTATATGGTGGCTCAGTGGATAGCACTGTATATGGTGGCTCAGTGGTTAGCACTGTATGGTCGCTCAGTGGTTAGCACTGTATACGGTGACTCAGTGGTTAGTACTGTATATGGTGTCTCAGTGGTTAGCATTGTACGGTGTCTCAGTGGTTAGCATTGCACGGTGGCTCAGTGGTTAGCATTGTATACGGTGGCTCAGTGGTTAGTACTGTATACGGTGTCTCAGTGGTTAGCATTGTACGGTGTATCAGTGGTTAGCATTGTACGGTGGCTCAGTGGTTAGCACAGTATATGGTGGCTCAGTGGTTAGCACTGCATACGGTGGCTCAGTGGTTAGCATTGTACGGTGGCTCAGTGGTTAGCACTGCGTGATGTCTCTGTGTTTAGCAAAGTATGATGGCTCAGTGGTTAGCAGCACAGTATATGGTGGGCAGGCGGTTAGACCAGGATGAAGGCTGGGGGGGTGAGCGCAGGAGGACGGAGGCTGAAGGGGTGAGCACAGGATGACGGAGGCTGGAGGGGTGAGCGCAGGATGACGGAGGCTGGAGGGGTGAGGGCAGGAGGACAGAGGCTGGAGGGGTGAGGGCAGGAGGACAGAGGCTGGAGGCCCCCATCACAAGCACAGTGCAGCCAACATTATCTTTATTTACATTACATTTATTTTACACTCACTGTGATCCTCCCGGTTGCTCTGTCTCTGCACACACAGCCACACACATTGCACACACACTGCACAGAAAGCCACACACATTGCACACACATTGCACACACACTGCACACAAAGCCACACACATTGCACACACATTGCACACACACTGCACACAAAGCCACACACATTGCACACGCACTGCACACACACACATTGCACACACAGCCACACACAACCTGGCTGCACAGCACACTGCACCTTCTTTCCTCTGGGCCACTCACCACCTGCTCTCTTCTGCTGTGCCGCCGGCTCCCGCCCGCTCCTCCGGAGTCCGCTCTCAGCACTGAGTTTGACTCCTCACTCAGCCGGCAGACAGTGCTGGTCCGTCCTGGCCCTGGCCAGGAGAAACCGCACCACTGCCATCAGCGTTGTTCGCTGGGCCGGAAGTGCGCATGGAGACACACATACAGCAGCCAGGTCCTGGCTGGCTGCTGCTATCTCCACGGCGCATTTCTCCCATAGGGGAAACTGAGAGGGATTACTGGGCTGCACAAATGGGGGGCGGCGGCAGGCAGCAGATATTCCGGTACGCCGTACCGGATCGCACCGGGTTTACCCGGATTTAGTTAGTATTATCCGTAATGCGTTTCAACGGCAGATGCCTTCCCATACGTGCATTTCTGGTGATCCTTCATCCTTTACCCTTGATGAGTGATCACCTGAAACACATATTGGGTAAGGCGTTCATGAACTTACTGGAACCTTTTCTGAGGTAATGTAAGCCTTTTTGTGAGCTACTATACATGTGTGGTAAGGGGGGATCCCCACTCATCTGTCCCTTTGTGCACAGCAAAAATTCCAGAAGGAGATTCACAAGTTAAAAAGAGGTTCGGGCACCAAACTGGTAAATTCCAAAGTCTTTATTCCAAATTTCTTAAAAACAAATGAAAACAAGCCAAACCTTGCAGACATGGGTGGTGTACCAGGCACTGGTTTACGCATTTCGAGGTGTAGGCTACCTCTTCATCATAAGCTTGGTCTGGAATGTTTTGCCTCGTTTTCCTGTGTTTTTAAGAAATTTAGAATAAAGACTTTGGAATTAACCAGTTTGAAACCTCTTTCTAACTCGTGTATACATGTGTATTAACAACTATGATCTCATTAAATTGATCTACTTGCGGGCTATAGTATTAGATATTGCCCTAGTGATTAATATTATCATATATTATCAGTTTTCAAATTTTGTCTTGGTGTTTGTTACTTTATCATGATGTATTCTAGTCTATTGATTGTTTGCACTTTATACTACCACTTAATCATAAATTATTGTACAACATATTAGTGTATATTTTTATTTTTTACTATGTGACTGACTATCACTATAATTAAGTATTTTTGGTCTTTAGATATATATTTTTATTTATATATATATTATTGGATTTGTTTGTTAATTATCCATGTTTAATGCATATATTTAATAAAATATACAGTTATTTTTTGCATGTAAAGTTTCTTGATCTTTTTGTCTAAAAAACTAAGCTACCATACAGCTTTGTTAAAATAAAAGTGAGAAATTATAGCTCTTGGATTCAGTCAATTTAAGAAAAAAACTACTTGGTTGCGAAAGCCCAAAAAAGTCTTTAAGAAGTAATCAGGTTTGCATCATATATTAGTAATCCACTAAATAATTAAAGTAGAAAGTTCTTAAAATATCTGAATTATATTAGTGAATTGATAGTTTTAATGTAAATAGCATTAAGCACTTAACTACAAGTAAATTGGAAGATGACAAGAGCAGAAGCTGTTAATTCTAGCATTTGCCACTACTAACAGGCAAGCTAATCAGTTGTAATTAAAAGCCAAGTAGCAGACTAATGAAGCTGAATTGTCACCAGTTGTCATTTTAGTGTTGTCATGTTAGTGATCAATTCACAACTTCATCACAATGGCAACAAGTCTGTAAAGTGATAAAATGACCCTTAATCCTTCATCATAAAAGGGGTAACAGAATTATGGTAAAGATAATGTACTGTGAATGTGTTAATGAAGCAGTGAACATGAATGACATTGTATCATATAAGGTCTTTTTAACCTTCGCAAAGCAGTGCATTATATACGAGGTGACATGTTACAAACTGATTTCATAGGTTAACTCTGTTATCTCTTATTCATTTAAATTCTTGATTCACAATTTGCAGCATATATGATCAGCCAACAAATTAATAGCACACTAGAAAAAAAGGTAAATAAAGATGTATGTGATACAAAGTTGTTATAGAATAACTTAATTTTTAACCCTGTGTATTTACTTCATAGGTTGTGTCCTGCCTTTAATGCAGGCTCGCAGGTTGAGTCTGCATCTTCTCATGCACGTCTTTTCTAATATTATCAGCTGACATATGCCTCTAAAGCCCCCGTTACACGGGGCAACATCACCGCTTATTACATAGGCGATGTAGGGGCGTGTCCTATCGGAAGGCGACATCGCTCCTACGTCGCATCATGTAAAGGGGCGATGTCGGCGGCGCTGGCGAGGCACTAAAAACGTGCGCGCACTCGCCAGTCGCTCCCAACATCCCCAGTCCCATCGCCTGGTGTGACGGGGCCTTAATAGCCACCGGCGGATTAGAGATCCGCCTGCCACGGTTAACTGGTTAAATTCCACTGTCGATCTCTAACAGTGGGATCTAACATGTGTCGGTGGTGAACACATAATTCCTCACTCTCGTTGGTGCGTTGGTGCATTGGTGGCCACTCGACATGATTACAGGGTGCAGATGGGGTGTCACGACACTCGGGGGTCAACTGTTATAATTAACTCCTTGTTAACACAGGCTGCACGCTGGCATTCCTAGAAGAACAATATTTCTCCTGCACATAGAAAGCAAATAGATGATTACATGTCCATGTCCCGTTAAGGAACTAATAAACAGTTTTAAACTACAGAAAAAAACACAAAGGTTTAAATTACCCCTACTGAAAATAAAAGGATAATTTTAAAAATTTGGTATCGCCGCATTTAGAAATATCCATATATAAAATAAATTAATCTGATTGGTAAACAGCAAAACAAGAAAAGATTAAAGATTCCAGAATTACTTTTCTGTTACCACTGCAGCATTGTAATAAAATGCAATACAAGGCAATCAAAAAATCCTATATTAACATTTATTCACTTATATAGAGCCATTAATTACAAAGCACTTTACATACATAAGCAACACAGTTCCCACTGGAGCTCAGAGTCTAAATTCCCTACCAGTATATCTTTGGAGTATAGGAGAAAACCCACACAAACACAGAGAGAACATACAAAATTCTTGCAGATGTTGTCCTTGGTGGGATTTGAACCAAGGACCACAATGCTAGAATGCAGGGCTAACAACTTAGCCACAATGAATTTAAGAGTGCAAAATATAAGCAATTACAGAGCAACAGATAACAAAAAATTAGAATGTTACAGTTCTAACAAAATTGTGACAAAATTTCAAAATTTTCTATGTATGTACTGGAATGAACTGTGGTAACCAGTAGTGTAACTTCAGGCCTAGGGGCCCCGATGCAAAAGCTCCAACGGGGTCCTCAATTATTGCAAATCTTTAATAGTATTAGCCTTTTTCTATAGACCAGAGGGACTTTTGGGGCCCCCTAGGCTGCAGGGCCCGGGTGCGATTGCAACCCCTGCACCTCTTGTAGTTACACCCCTGGTAGTAACATAGTGCCAGGTAAATATTACCATATAGTGAAAATGGTAAATAAAAAACCCCCCACATAATTGTGGAATTGTACTTTTTTTACAATTTCACCGTACTTTGAATTTTATTTCAACTTTTGTAAAATGAATTGTTTCATTTAAAAGTACAACTCGTCCCTCAACAAACAAGCCCTAATTTAGTTATATTGATATAAAAATAAAAAAGTTATGGTTCTTGTTTAGTGATGAGCGAACTGTAAATTTGGACCATGAACATAAATATCCCTGAGAAATCCATGCCAGTGTTCGGGCTTGGCTGTGTGGCTGGAAAAATAAGCAAAACATTGAATAGCAGCGTTATATTTACCGACTAACATGCGCCTGTACTTCTGGGTCGTTCATTACCTCCCTGATAATTCACTGCACTGGCTCCAACATCCATAATAATGATAATAATGTGTGGCTTTGCCCTATTCTTGATTGCCTGCTAAGTTAAAAAAAACAGGCAGCTGGGGGCTGGAATTCTCATTGTGGTGAGCCCGACAGTTATTGGACACCCTGGCTAAAAAATAGCAGCCTGCAGATGCTCCAGAAATTGGCACATTCGTTAAAAGTGGCAATTCCTGGTGCTTTACCCGGTTCTTCCTGATGCCCTGTTGCAGTAGCATCAGGGGGATTGAAGGGGTTAATAACAGCTAATAATTACCGTATATACTCGCGTATAAGCCGAGTTTTTCAGCCCAAAAATTGGGCTGAAAAGTACCCCCCTCGGCTTATACGTGAGTCAGTGACGGTATACAGCAGCCCCGGCAGCCCCAGCGGTAGTATACAGCAGCCCCAGTAATCCAGGGCCCCCCAGCCTTGCTCCGGTCACCTGTAAAGCAAAATATACCTATCACTGTCCCGCTGACGTCCGCACCCGCCGCTGCCGACATCCCCGATCCTCCATCTTCATGCGTCTTCTTCCGGTTTCCTCTGTTCGTCGCAGGCAATGACGTCATTGCCGGCGCCGAACACAGGAAGTCGGAAGAAGACGCATGAAGATGGAGGATCGGGGATGTCGGCAGCGGTGGGCGCGGACGGCAGCGGGACAGTGATAAGTATATTTTGCTTTACAGGTGACCTGAGCAAGGCTGGGGGGGCCCTGGATTACTGGGGCTGCTGTATACTACCACTGGGGCTGCTATACACTACCACTGGGGCTGCTGGGGCTGCTGTATACTACCACTGGGGCTGCTATATACTACCACTGAGGCTGCTATATACTACCACTGGGGCTGCTGTATACTACCACTGGGGCTGCTGGGGCTGCTATATACTACCACTGGGGATGCTGGGGATGCTGTATACTACCACTGGGGCTGCTGGGGCTGCTATACACTACCACTGGGGCTGCTATATACTACCACTGGGGCTGCTGGGGCTTCTATATACTACCACTGGGGCTGCTATATACTACCACTGGGGCTGCTGTATACTACCACTGGGGCTGCTGGGGATGCTATATACTACCACTGGGGCTGCTGTATACTACCACTGGGGCTGCTGTATACTACCACTGGGGAGGCCTGTATACCACTGGGGGGGCCTGTATACCACACTGCTGGGGGCTGTATACCTGTGCTGGGGTCCACCCTCGGCTTATACACGAGTCAATAGGTTTTTCCAGATTTTTGGGGCAAAAGTAGGGGGGTCGGCTTATACACGGGTCGGCTTATACACAAGTATATACAGTAACTGCTTGTCATTAACCTTGGCTTCATAATGTTCAGGCTTCTATGAGATCTGAACATTATCATATAATGTAAATATATATGAAGAATAAAGAACGTCACTCACCAGTCTTCTCTGTGCAGGTTTTATTAGAAGTGCGGGTTATAGCGGTGCAGGGAGGAGGAGTGTCGATGCCAGACTACGGCTTGCCATTTCATGCTATTTGCACTTCCACGGGTCCCCTGTGTCTCTATGAGGACTTAAGTGAGAACCTTGTGCTGGTGTTATTTCTGGTGTTGTGCTGAGTAGTGCCCGGTGTCCCTCTTACTGACATTATCGTATGTAAGTAAATAGTTAAATGCAAACATACCCTTCTAAGGTAGTCCACAGTGATATCCAATGCAGCACTTGATCCTAGCTCTACTACATCCAGAGACTGCAGCAATGGAACAAGCATCCTATCGCTGCAGGCTCTGCAATCACACTGACTGCCGAGTGAAGCAGTGACTTCACTCACGACTCCCCGTTGCAGTCAGGAAACTCAGATGACCTCCCTGCCAGATTGGGGATATGGCAGAACAGCATGCCAGCAATCTGGCAGAAGGTTCAACTGAGTTCACAGCACTAATTTGCCACACCGTGAACTAAGTTAAACCTGCTATTGGATTGCTGGACAGCTGTGCTGACAAGTCCTGTAATATGGCATTGGGGTGACCTGAGTTCTTTGACAGCAGGGGCAGCCCTCAGTGAGTCTGTGATGTCATTATTTCGAATGATAATCATCACAAAGACTGCAGCGATAGGATGCTTGTTCCATCAATGGTTCACAGCCACAGCTTCCAAAAGCAAATGCCACACTTGGATTCAGCTCCAGAACTTTTACCTGCTTAATTGATGATTGATCATTGAAAGAATATGTCATGCAGCCCATTAAAGAGCTTTTGAGATAATTACTTTTGGTCCCTTGAAAAAGAGGTAGTTACTTATTAAGGAGATGTAATTCCAAAACCCTTACTCCAATTACGATGTTAATATCCTCAAATTAAAGCTAAGAGGCTGCATTTTAAGTCATATTGACTATATAACTGCATATTGAATGTGTTTTGTAAACTGCTAAACCTGTGGCATTGTCCAAATATTTCTGGACTTAACCGTATATTCATGAGTAATCACCTAGTAATCACTGCTCTTACTATTGACTGGCAGAATTCTTTTCTATACATTTTGTAGGTAGAAAGATATTAATCAATAGTGCACATCAATAAAGCTCATCACTAAAAAACAGTTATATTTTCAAAACTGCAGCAAAGGTAACATAATTATTGGAATCAGAGTTTCTGTCTTCATTTTATGTTGCATTCAAATTGGGAACCATAAACCTTGAGAAAAATTACATTTAAAGGGAACCCAATAGCTAGCTCAGTTCAAAGGCAGAATGTATTAAACATTGGCTCTATGACTTCATCCATCTGAAATATTGTGGTGTTTTAGAGAAAAACCTTGTTTTATAGCAGCTGGGGACCAAACTGCACTAGAAACTAGTCAGACAGGTGGGTCCCCGGCAGCTTTCATTACCCAATTACTTGGAGTGACAAGTCTTCCCCTATAAAAGCATGAAGGGAGAGACCTATCTTTCTGGGGCAGCAGATATTTTTATTACTTTGCGTAAGGGTACAGAAGAAAATAAAGCGAAGGGAAAGGGAAACATTAAGAAATCTATAAAGAGGAAGGTGGGGAGGAAATATTACAGTCATCCAGTTTAGTGATCAAATATAATAAGTATAGTAATTTACAATGAATACAACCCAAAATACAACATCAATGAGTGCGCATCCAGAGGCATCATAAAGAAAATCAAGTGTTTAACTCAAAATGTCACAGACTAATATTGGATAGCCTTGGCATGTATTTCTTAGACCAAAGAGACCACCTCACGATGAATTCAAAATTGCTTCCATGTAGTCACTATTAAATATTTAGTGACCAAAAGAATATGACAGATTATGTGTCTAAGGGCCACGTCACACACACACATATCTTTGCAGATATTGTTCACAGATATCTGATTGCAGTGAAATCATGGACATATTGTTCCATGTTGTGGCTGTGTACAAATGTAACAATGTTCCATGATTTCACTGCAACCAGAGATCTGTAAACAATATCTGCAAAGATATCTGTGTGTGTGACGTGGCCCTAACAGTGCTCTTAACTTTTTCTAGTCCAAGTAATAAGAGAGCCAGCTGTGGAGAAAGGGACATATTCTGATGCATGAAAGTATGAAATCTGGTACATCCGCACAGAGTTTATTAACCCCTTCCTGACCTATGACGTTGAGGGACGTCATAGAAGTGACTTTCCGACCTGTGACGTCCCACAACATCATGGCGGGATCCCTGTCTTGAAGCCCCAGTTACCGGTGTTGGCAAAATCTCACCAGGGCTACAGGAAGCAGGGGACCTTAGGGTGATGTCGGGGGGGTCGCTTTGCCACCCCTCATCTGCGATCACTGTGAAATATCCAACAGTCAATCACAGCAATTGTGATTGTCAGCTATAGCATGGAGTGCAGGAGGGGGCGGGTATCGCCCCCTCCAGTGATGATGGGAGTGATTTGGCAGTGATAATATGGGATTGATCAAGCCCATATCACTCCCATCATCACCACTCCACACTGTGCGCGCTCTCCTCCGGTCTTCCACACATGTGCCCGCTCTCCTCCGGTCCTCCGCATCTGTGCCCTCTCTCCATTTTGTCCTCCGCTTCTGTGCCCCCTGTCCTCCGGCTCCTGTGCCCTGCTGTGCCCACTCTCCTCCGAGAGTGGTAGAACTGGAGGAGAGCAGTCACAGTGTGGAGCGGCAATGATGGAAGTAATATTGGAGGGATCAATCCTGTCAGATCACTCCCAGATCAGTCCCATCATCACTAGAGGGGGCTATACCCGCCCCTTCCAGTGATGATAGGAGTGATCTGGGAGTGATCTGATGGGAATGATCACTCCTCTCATCACTGCTCCACACTGCGTCCAGTCTCCTCCGGGTTTCCCATTCCTCTTCCTGCTCCCTGCAGCCCTGCTCTCCTGTGCCCTTCAGCCTGCCCCCCTGTGCCCTGCAGCCCGCACTCCTGCAGCCCTGTACCCCTGTGCACCACTGCCCTGTGCCCTGCAGCCTACACCCCGCAGTCCTGCGTCCCTACAACCCTGCACTCATTTGCCCTGCAGCTCACACCTCTGCACCCCTGTGCCCTGCGCCCCTGCAGCACTGCATTCCTGCAGCCCACAGCCCTGTGTCCCACAGCCCTGCAGCCCTGCACCCCTATGCCCTGCAGCCCACACCCCTGTGCCCTGCAGACCGCACCCCTTTACCTTGCAGACCGCACCTCTTTGCTCTGCACCCCTGTGCTCTGAACCCCTGTGCCCTGCAGCCCGCATCCCACAGTCCCTGCAGCCCGCAACCTTGCAGCCGTGCACCCCACACCCCTGTGCACCGCACTCCTGTGCCCTGCAGCCAGCACCCTACAGCCCTGCATCCCCACACCCCTGCACCCCTATGCCCTGCAGCCTGCACGCATGCATCCCTGCACACCTGTACCCCTGCAGCCCACACCCCTACACCTTTGTGCCCTGCACCCCACACCCCTTTGCACTGCACCCCGCACTCATGTGCCCTGCAGCCCAAAGCTCTGCGTCTCTAAACCCCTGTACCCTTGTATCCTGCAGCCCACACCCCTGCAGCCCTGAATCCCTGACCCCCACAGCCTTGCGTCCCCTAACCCCTGCATCCCAGCACCCTTTGCTCATGTGTCCCTGCGATCCTTCATCCTGTGCCCCTGCACTCCTGTACCATTCGCCCTGCACTCCTGTGTCCCTGTGCTCTGCGTTGCTGTGCCCTGCTCCCCTGCATTCCTGTGTCCCTCCACTCCTGTGCCCTTCGCCCTTCACCTCTGTGCTCCTGTGCCCCTGTGCCCTGCACCCCTGCACTCCTGTGTTCCTATGCTCCTGTGCCCTTTGCCCTGTTCCCCTGTGCCTTGCATCTTTGTGTCTCTGCTCCCTTGTCCTGTGCTCCTACACCCTTGTGTTTCTATGCCCTGCGTCCTTGTGTCCCTGTGCGCTGAACCCTGCACTCTTACACTCTTGTGTCCCTGTACCCCTGCGCTCTTATTCCCTCTTCCTCCTCTGGTCAACCCCTCCTCTCCTGTGACCCCCTGCCGCCTGTGCCAGCATTCTCTGCAATGTCATCTCCCTGCATGGAGATGACGCTGCAGAGGAACGATATGACAGCCAGGAATAATGATATGTGTTAGTGCTGTGCCCTGGCTCTGTGTCACCCCCCAAGTGTTGTGATCTTACCTGTCACAGCACTTAGGCTCCAGGGGGAGGGAGCGCAGTCTCATACCTCTCTCCGTGGTGATCGGCTCATCATAATAAGTCAATTACCATAGTAATATGATGTTGCCATGGCAACCTGATGTTGCCGTTACAACATCCAGTCAACTGACCCAAGCTTCAGAGATCATGTGATCTCTGAGACTTGGGTTTGCCACAGTGATGGTGCAATGTATGGCAATGATCTGCCATACAGTGCACCATGACTGTGACTCCAGAGGCTACAACAAGGGATCAAGTGTCCTCTTGTTGTAGTCTCTGGGGTCACAGTCATGGTGTACTGTATGGCAGATCATTGACATACAGTGCAACCTCAGTGTAACCCCAGAAATTGCAGGAAGAGGACACTTGATCCTTTGCTGCAGTCTCTGGATGTAGTAGAGGCGATCGAGCATCGTGGGACCATCTTTGTGGACTATGTTGGAGGGTATGGAGTAATAAAGATGGAGTCTTAATTTGTGATTGTGTTTTTTTTTTTCTAATAAAAAGATTTTCTCTCAGTGGTGTATTTTTTTTACTATTTACTAGAGATTCCTAATGGCTGGGTCTAACATTGGCCTGACATTATGAATCTCGGGCTTAGTGCCAGCTGCCAATAAAAAAGCTGGCATTAACCCCTTTATTAACCAGTTTTCCAATGGAACCAGGGCAACTGGAAGAGTTTGGGTGGTTTATGACCACATATGAGGTATCAGTGTACTCAGGATATATTGCCCAGTAAATTTTAGGATCCATTTTATCCTGTTACCCATGTGAAAATGAAAAAATTGAGGCTAAAAGAAAATTTTTGTGAAAAAAAGTAATTTTCATATTTATGGATCAATTTGTGAGGCACCTGGGGGTTTAATGTGCTCACTACACATCTATATAAGTTCCTTGGGGGGGTTAGTTTACAAAATGGGGTCACTTGTGGGGAGCTCCAATGTTTAGGCACACAGGGGCTCTCCATATGTGACACGGTGTCCGCTAAAGATTGGAGCTAAATTTCCATTCAAAAAGTCAAATGGCGCTCCTTCCCATTCGAGCCCTGCTGTGCGCCCGAACAGAGGTTTATGACCACATATGACGTATCAATGTACACAGGAAAAAATTGCCCAACAAATTTTAGGATCCTTTTTTTTCTGTTTCCCATGTGAAAATGAAAAAATTAAGGCTAAAAGAACATTTTTGTTGGTAAAACTAAAATGTCAATTTTTTCCTTTCATATTGCTCTAATTCCTGTGAAGCACCTAAAGGGTTTATAATCTTCTTGAATGTAGTTTTGAGTAGCTTGAAAGGTGCAGTTTTTGGAATGGTGTCACCTTTGGGTGTTTATTTCATGTAAACCCCTCAAAGGGACTTCAAATGTGATGTGGTCACTACTGTAAATAAATGGTTTTGTAAATTTTGCTGGAAAAATGAAAAATTGCTGATGAACTTTGAACCCTTCTAACTTCCTAACAAAATTTTTTTTTTCCAAAATTGTGCTGATGTAAAGTACACATGTGGGAAATGTTCATTATGAATTATTTTACTTCACATAACTCTTTAGTTTAACAGAATAAAAACTCAAAATTTGAAAATTGCGAAATTTTCTAAATTTTCGCCAAATTTCAGATTTTTTCACAAATAAACGCAAAAATTATCGACCTAAATTTACCACTGACATGAAACACAATATCTCATGAAAAAACATTCTCAGAATCACTAGGATCCGTTGAAGCGTTCCAGAGTTATTACCTCATAACGGGACACTGGTCAGAATTACAAAAAATAGCCAGTTCAGTAAGGTCACAATAGGCTGGGTGGTGAAGGGGTTAAGGGAGGGGCAATCCCAAAAAATATGTAAAAGAATTCCATTCCCTCCACAGTCTCCAACAAAGTGGTGAATGTGACTCAAATGTTTTATTAAGCTTCAGAGAGGTGAAGTACCAGCGGGAAAACACCTTATAATTAGACTCTTGTAATGGGGCACACTAGGTGTTTGAATAGATTATATTTCAGAGCCTATGGCAATTGCTCAGCGCTGACAATTAACATCAGGTCTTTCTCCCAGTTAAATACATTTGTTGTCTTAAAGAGGACCTGTCACCCCCCCATGGACTTGAAGCTAAGGGCAGCACTGAATGCAGCATGTCTGCTGCATTCAGGCAAGGGGTCCCCCATATCTGATGGCGGCTGGTACCCCGAGATAATAGTTTAGTAAAACTTACAATCTGGAGCCAAGTAGGCTGTCCCTGGTGCGGCAGCCTGTGTCTCTGTGCCGCCTCCCTGCTGCCACTCACGCCCTCCTCGCTCTGTCTCTGCTCCCTGTGCTGGTGATGCAGGCAGAGCGAGTTAATGCTTATCCCGCCCCCGGCCAGCTGTCCCGCCTCCTGCTGTGATGTCAGAGCATTTCCCGCCCAGCTCCATAACATAACATGCAGCTGGGTAGGGAAATGATTTGATGTCACAGCAGGAAGCGGGACAGGCAGCCGGAGGCTGATATAACATTACCTACTGAGTCACCAGCACAGGCAGAGCGAGGACTACGTGATTGGCAGCAGGGAGGCGGCACAGAGACACTGGCTGCTACACCAGGGACAGCCTACTTGGCTCCAGCTTGTAAGTTTTACTTAGCTATTATCTCGGGGTACCAGCCGCCATCAGACATGGGGGACCCCTTGCCTGAATGCAGCACACATGCTGCATTCAGTGCTGCCCTTAGCTCAACATGTATGGTTGATGACAGGTCCTCTTTAAACAAAGCACTTAAATTAAACCACTTGTATAGGTTATTGGTCTCCCGAAGAGTCATATTTGTTAGATTGTTTAAGAGATCAATCAGTACTGCGGAACGTTTGAATGCTACTCTTTTTATAATAGATACTGATTGATTTGTAACCAGTTCTTATTTTCTTTTTGTGGAAGACCAAATATTTCTTGTATTTCTTGTATTATTTGGAATAGAATAGAATTTGACAATTGTAGGGAAAAGTAATTTTTTTTACAAAATCTGACCTTTTTTACCGCCTAAATAAAAAAAAAACTATACATACCATACAAGTTTGGTACAGTGCCTTGTGAAAGTCTTCGGCCCTCTTGAACTTTTCAACCTTTTGCCACATTTCAGGCTTCAAACTATATAACGAATAGCAACTGTCCAAATAATGTAGGTTTCACTTTAGAATAATTAATATCAAAATCTCCCGTCCGTCCTCCCCATAGGGCCCACGGGTGATAAATGAAACAACAATCTCTGTCAAAAATATTCACTTTTATTTTTATAAAATTATTAATATATCTGTTAAAGTACCACAATATTACAAGCTTAAATCATTAAAATCCTTTCCATTAATATCAATAACAGTGTATGTGGGTGCTCATAACCATTTATCAACTGACAGCTATATAGTGGTGCTCCCAATAGCACACACTCCACACTATGCAATGCCTAGGTAAAATACTTTTCAACACTTAGGGCTCTTCCTGGACCTCTATATAACCTTCTATAAGGTCCCCCTTTCAGCACACCAATTTGGGTTGCTGCTCCAATGTACCTTTTGTTGTAGGCTGCACACAAGCTGTCCTGCAAACGAGCACCTCACCCCTCCTGCCAACGCACGTTTCAAGTTTGTACTCTTCCCCAGAGCATACTTTCTGTTCTAGTACTCTTCCTTAAAAAGCGCCCTCCTAATGAGACTCCCGCCACCGCTGTGGATAATTGTGGCGCATGGCTTCCGGGTCCGCTCCTTCCTGTCATGTGCCTTCAAGCGTCCGGTCTGTCGAGCGCAAGGACGCAATTCTGCGTGCCAGCGCTGTCATAGTGAACTAGACGCCGGAAAACAAGGGCTTTCCCCGCCAGGCATGCGCACTAGATCCTTGCAGCGCTAATCTTCCCACACAGCTTACTTACTTAACTAGAAATAGCACATATGTTAATCAATGCAGGCCAAATATAATAGTCTAGCAATATTTCACCCTCCCACTGTGTAATTGCGTTATCACTCTCCCTTAAAACAGTTTTCCATACCTGGTACGTATAGTGTGCTTCCACATATTATTACTCAAGTAACTATACACCGTGCTCGTACTACTACTATGTAATACTATATAACAGAGCCATGAATCCATCCACAGACAGTTGTTTCAGGTTATTGCCCCTCATCAGTGTGGATGGATACCTGGCTCTGTTAATTCCCTTGTCATATCCTTAACTCGTAACTGAGTGGGATATTGACTAATAGGGCTGCTTAATATGGTGGTTATGGTGGTCTCCACAAGGATTTCACCCCAGGGCTAGGTCCTACCCTGGAGAGATATCTGGCTAGTCCCTTGTTTGAGACTCTTAATCAAGGCTCCACGGACTCCATTTGCATATTCAAATTCCCAGGGGGCAATGCATCATGGATTTCACTGTGTTTGAGCGCTTTAGCCGGCTGCCTGCAGTGTTTTACTTGACTGGTCTCCCTGATATCAGTGAGTGCTTTGTGATGATAATCTAGTGCAGGGCGGGCTCTGGCACTGACATCACCGGCAGGAGGCATTTCAGCTGCTGGGACCGCTCCCATCCATTGCTCACTCTGTGGAGAGGAGACACATAAAGGAGGCTGAACAATAGAGGGCTGGAGCTGAACAAGAGAGGGCTGGAGGCAGGGAGGACACCATACAACAGCGATGACTCATTACTTAGTAAGTCCCTCCGGACTTAAACTTTATAAAGTCTTTTTTACAAATTACAAGGGGGATAGAGATATGGGGGACTCCTTCTCAGAATGCAGCACACATGATGCATTCAGTGCTGCATTCAGTTAGCATAGCACCAGGGGGTGACAGGTCCCTTTTAAACTTCAATATAGCAATCAATTGTGGAGATCTCAATTCACTTGGTGGTGTTTGAGGTATGCATAGGAGGAGATTTAAAAAAAAAATTGACCAGACTGAGTTATTAAAACTCCATAAAGGGAGCCACAAAAAAGGAAAATAAATGGCCTTTCATGTTGCAGGGAACCAGGATACACAGTCCTAACAAAGACTCTACAGCATTAAACCAGCATACAGTCCAAGTATGGAAACTTCATGCATGAGGACTTCTTACCTCCACATACAGACAGCTAATGATTTCACCTGGGCTCCCTTATGTCCACCATACCATGCCCCATGGTATGTGAGCAGCCATTCCCACCCATTTCTCTAACTGCTCGTAAACCCAGTCCTGACACACTTTATTAACTTCATCAGCACTCTATGTTTTGGAAGTAGCTTCCGAGTTCACATCACTAAGGATATCAACCTTGATTATGCATACCTTCACTTAATGACCTGTCCAGCCGCAATCTTACACAATGGAAATCCCTGAAACAACAAAACATTTCTACCAATCCATCATTTTGTTTTATTTTCCTTTCCATAAAAGGGTGAAAAATCCAAAAAGGGACATTGAATGAGAGGAACAAATCTTTGAAAGTAAAAATGTGATCATTCTGCGCTGATGTTTAGAGCTAATGCCAGGAATATCCAGGAAACATCAAAAAGTGCAATAAAGGTCTTTGAAATTCTGACTTTTTAAATTCAGATTTCCTGACTTCGCCAAATTTTCCTGTAAAAAGGGGCAAATTAATTTGCATGAATCTCAATACTGGAAACTTTCAATTGCTTGGAACATACATGTGGAGACGAGAGAGAGAACCCTGGGAACCATAAGAGCTTACACTGTACAGGATAGAGAGGGAGGACCAAACTAACCATAGGATTTTACACTGTACAGAAGAGAGAGATAGAACTCCATTAACCATAAGAGCTTACATTCTACACTATAGAAGAAAGAGTAACTGCAGTTGATAAGAATTGACACTAAAGGAGAGAGTGATACCAATGGCACCTTGCTGATCATAAGAGCTTATACTCTACAGGTATGACAGAGCGAGAGAGGGCGCAGTTGACCATTGGAGTTTCCACACTAGAGGAGTAAGAGAAGCCTACCCAGTAACTCTGGAGATGATAAACGACTCTGCTGTTCAAACTGTGCTCCACTGGGACCCACCAATCTGTAATGGCCAGGTACTTACAAAAACAATAATAAAAGGTATGATAACCCCTAAGATTTCATAGTTGAAGGGTATAACGGGGATACCCACGCGGCAATGCAAATAACATTAGCTGCTCTTTAATTCTTTAGAAATGTAGGAAATAGTGTTGGGCAAGGTATTTTTTTTGCAGTCTGCAAATCAATCTTAGGGTGCTTTCACATCTGCGTTTTTCGTAATTCGCGGCAGATGCGGTGAAAAAACCGCATCTGCCGCGTTTACCGCATAACCGTTCCACTTGCGGCGCGGTTGCGGTTTTTTCTATGCAATGTATAGGGGGACTTGCGGCAGGTGCGGCAAGTGCGGTTTTGCACTTGCGGCAGGTGGAGCCGCTAAAAAAACCGCGGCTTACTGCGGTTTTTTTCGCGGCCGCACCTGCCGCAAGTGCAAAACCGCACTTGCCGCATCTGCCGCAAGTCCCCCTATACATTGCATAGAAAAAACTGCAACCGCGCCGCAAGTGGAACGGTTATGCGGTAAACGCGGCAGATGCGGTTTTTTCACCGCATCTGCCGCGAATTACGAAAAACGCAGATGTGAAAGCACCCTTAGAATATTTGAATTCACATGAAATGAAAGACATTCAATTTGAACTCCGTCCTACTCAGATTGATCCGCTCATCTCTGTTGAATATAAAAATTATTCCTTAGTCTAAAGATAGAACATTCCATAGAAACTCTGATTTAAAAAAAAATGATCATAATGTTTTGCTTGTCTTTTTGTCAATCAATATCTCCTTTTTTGATAAAAACACTAGAACACTAAAGGTTAGTGGGTAACTAAAGGTAAAATAATTAATGAATTCTCATCCAACTGGTCCAAAACTGTGCATAAAACCCCACAATTCTGACTTTCTTTTGGGAATTGTTTTTGCGGTGTATATGTTGTGGCAAAAATGACAATGCAATATGATTATCGTCATCAGTAAGATTACAATAATACAAAACAAGTCCTTTTTTTAATGCTTTAGTGATAAAAACACGTCAGAAATTTTTAAAAACATTTTTAGGGGTTGTGTCACTATATTCGAAGACCTTTACCGATTTTGTTTTTCAGGCTAAGTTGGGCAAGACAACATTTTTATTTCTACCAATTAGGGATAGATGTGATGTCTTGATTTCTTGTTACAAAGTTTTTTTAGTATTGCAGTGACCAAAAAAGCTTTATTTTGGCGTTCTTTAATGTTCTTTATTTAAAGTGTTTACTAATCGTGTTTTTTTTTTTATTAGATCTGACTTTTCTAATTGTGATGATACCACATGTCTACATGTATTTTATTTTTTTCATTATTTTTATTTTTAATGGGACAAAAGTCTGTCATTTGAACTTTTTTGGACTGTTTTGTTTTTTTCATATTTTTTAAAACTTTGTTTTAGTTTTTACAGTTTTTAATAGTCCTCTTATAACATGTGATTGTCTAATCGCTTGCAATGTATATATCATTGCCATAGCATTCTTGTATATAGCAAAAATCACTGTCTCTTTTGAAGCCCTGCCATAGGCATAATTTCAAAGAAGCATTGATTTGACAAGCACAGAGGTTTTTAGTAGACCCGCAAACACGTCATGGGCATGATTATGGGCATATAAAATGCTACGACCCCCCAGCTGGTGCCTGTTAAATCCTGCGTGTCCACCCATGATGGTTAGATTCACTTTCTGGCTACAATACAAAGCTTTTACCTGCTGAGTATGAGGTGGTCTCATCCCATCTTCATCCTTGCTTCTGACTTGCGCCATATATGTATGGTAAATTTCATTAAGGGGTTAAAATGATAAAATTATGTGGTTGTTTTTTAGTTTTCTTTTTCACTATATCTATTTGTAAGATCCATCTATCTATCTATCTATCTATCTATCTATCTATCTATCTATCTATCTACCTATCTATCTGTTTCTATCTATCTGTATCTATCTGTATCTATCTGTATCTATTTATCTGTATCTATCTATCTGTATCTATCTATCTATCTATCTATCTATCCATCTATCTATTTCTATCTATCTATCTATCTATCTATATCTATCTATCTATCTATCTATCTATCTATCTATCTACCTATCTATCTATCTGTTTCTATCTATCTGTATCTATCTGTATCTATTTATCTGTATCTATCTATCTGTATCTATCTATCTATCTATCTATCTATCTATCTATCTATTATCTATCTATCTATCAAAAAGAGTAGTCAGCACTCCAAAATAAAGTGAAAAAACAGTGGATTTTAGTCTATGTGGTGATGTTTCAGCGGGATAGCCACGTTTCTCAAGCTTGAGAAAGGTGATTGAGGAAAGTGGTTATGCCACCGAAACATCACCACACAGACTAAAATCTTCTGTTTTTTCACTTTATTTTGAAGTACTGACTACGATTTTTTTGGATATAGCCTTAGTGGGATTTATTTGCACATAGATATTAAATTTATGTGCTGCACTATTTTTTTCACTGTAGTTTTATCCATCCATCTATTTATCTAGAAACACAAAAAAAGAGAGCAGCACATAAATGACAAAATCACGGGTGCAAAAAATCCACCCTTGCAAGCTTGACTTTCTTGCAAACAGGTCTACAGATCAAAAGATAGCAGAGGCAGCACTCCAATCTTCAAAAGCTTCATAGGTGTTTAAACTAAATAAGGCAAAAAATGGACTTTAATCCAGCCCCAAGTGGCGCAATGTTTTGACCTACACAGTGCTTGAAAAAGACCTCTGCGTAGGTCGAAACATTGTGCCACTTGGGGCTGATTGAAGTCTACTTTATGCCTTATTTTGGAGTGCTGTCTGATTTTTTTCACTTTATGTATTTTTGCGTTAGACACCACATTTTTTCAAGAAGTATTGCTCCTATAATTTGACTTAAGTTTGTGCTGTTTCTTGTTTTTTTTCTATCTATCTATCTATCTATCTATCTATCTATCTATCTATCTATCTATGAAAATAGGAGCAGCACAAAATACCTTAAAGCAGTGCACACTTCTCCAGACTCCTCAAAGTCCTTAGATAATAGTAAAAAAGAAAAACCAGCACCAAAATAATAGTGGTGTGAACCTTTTTATTGCCCAGTGGCGTGGCGATGTTTCAGATATGGCAATCCTTTTGTCAAGCTTGAGAAAAGATTTCCATATCCGAAAAGTCAACATGCCACTAGGTAATAAAAAGGTTCACACCACTATTATTTTGGTGCTGGTTTTTCTTTTTTACTATTATCTATCTATCTATCTATTATCTATCTATCTATCTATCTATCTATCTATATTTATTTTTTGTTTTAAAAAAACAGAGCAACACTGAAAACAGTTATTAAAGTTTGGTGCAAATCTTGCTAGCAACTTTTCCTTCCGCTGCTCAATGCATATGTACATGTCAAAAAGAGGCAGCACTCAGTGGTTACCAAAAACAACTCCTCTTTATTGGCCCATATGACCACAAAGTTTTGGTTATTTTGCAAACAAGTTCATACAATTCATTATATAAATCTTCTATATAAAGTGCACTCAAATCATATTACTGTTATAAGAGTATTGACTGTATTTCATTTCTATACAGCCATATTGTGCTTAATGAGTGTAAAGTGTTTGTGATTAATTCATAAACAAACTAAAACTCAGGCTCTCACCAGTCGATCATATTTACCGTCACCGCTATCTTCATAGCGTGATCCCAGCGTCTTCTGGGTCTATTTGCGCTTGCTCAGTATTTGCCCGTGCATGTGCGGTGTTTGCGATCGCTTCTCATTTTACTTACAAATATCCAATTCTAGATAGGTATAAAGCTAAAAGAAATAACAAAAAGAAAGGTTGCTCAGAACCAAAATATGATATGGGCTGAATGAAGATCCATAGTTTTCATTTACTTGTGGAATGCTGCTGATTTTTTTGTTATCTATCTATCTATCTATCTATCTATCTATCTATCTATCTATCTATCTATCTATAATTTATTCTATCTCTCTATCTATCTATCTATCTGTCTGTCTGTCTGTCTATCTGTCTGTCTGTCTGTCTATCTATCTATCTAATCTAATTTAATCTATCTATCCATTAAATTATCTGTAATATACATATGACACCATGTTTATAAAAACAATTCCAATAGGCAGCTTTTGTTTTATATATTGAAAGTATTGAGATTAATGTCTCTGCTCCTATCTGAATCTATATCAAATGGTTTAGTATAAATATCTATTTCTATCTCGCAACTTATGAAGTGAAACATTTTTGTATCAGTATATTTTGAGCATTGTTATCTTTCTGTTTTACAGACTGAGGAGTGAGCTTTCTCCGGAACCTTGACCAAATGATTTGTTATGTATTCTGCTGAATTCTAACAATAGCAAATCATTAATATATGTGTACATGTTGGGCTGATCTCCAAGCCGCATTTCACGCCACACAAATCGATTCATTGACTTTCCTAATAGTAATAAAGATCCAGGCCTTTGTCCATCTGCAGCAGACTGTTCAGTGGAAGGAGTGAGAACATATGCCTGTTTAAAATAAAAGTCTCTGGAGTAGGAAAACAAAGCGGGGCCATCATCTCCGGACAAGCGTGGAATGACTTAAATGCTCCATTGTATTAAATATGAATGAGTCATCATTGTTGAGCGCAGTGTGGGGGGATCCTCAATGTTGTTGATTAGCCACATGATTAAACAGATGACATAGGCAGGCCACTAAGGTAAATAAGGCCGGCCTTCTGTCACATCCTCCCTAAGGCTTTCCTAAAAGGTGCTTAGGAGCTTGCACCAAAATAATGAACTCGGTGCAAAGGCAATGAATGCAAAGCTAACAAATACAATGACGTCTCCAGGGATTGTCTGTCAGAAACAGTGTGAAAACATCTTTCTGGTCATCCTCCGTCAGCATTGTTCTCTTTGAACACAGTGTATTCAATCTGCTTTCCTAGAACGCTCTTTGTTAGGAGGTAAAAAACTTACATGAATTAAGGAGGCTCACAGAATTACACCCTTTAAGAGCATGACACTAATACTTTGTTCTTTCAAAGCGGACAGCCTGTTATCCCTGCCAGTTATTTGAATGCAAGTGTTTCTCCTTGTTTCTTCTGCATACATTACATACAGTATAGCCATGGATTGAATTAATTACATATAGAACATGTAAAATGACATTATTTACCCACACATAAAATTTAACTCCATGCTGCTTTTTCGTGTTACATATATGTATGTATAGCACTGTGCAACGTTTTAGGAAAGTGCGGAAACTGCTGAAAACTAAGGCCTTGTTCACACATACGGATCCGTTTTTCTAAGGGTGCCAATAGTGTCCCCTGAGGTCCTGAACGTTTTTGGCAAATTTTTAGACTTAGTAATTTTTTCATTAAAAACGCACTTGCGTTAACGCAGGTGCCTATATGTGCCATGCGTTAATGCATGCATTTCCCATAGGGCCCCATGTTAAAAAAACACATGCGTTTTTTTACAGCACCCAAAAAACACTGCATACAGTGATGTTTGGGATGCTGAACAAAAGTGCACGTGTTATTAAAAAACGCAGCTACAGTTAAATGCACCATGCGTTAACACATATGCGTTTTTGGAAAAAGTCTAAAATTATCCCAAAAGTGGATTTAAGGCAAGAACGCATGGTATGTGTGAACAAGGCCTAAGAATGTTTTTTAAAAAATACAAGTCTTTTTATCAGTTATGAAAATCAGCTTACATTCTCTTAGGTTCACTTAGACCTTGTGCCCACGCTGCAATTTTTTTATGCGTGTGTTGAGAAATCTGCATTGAAATCTGCATGTATACCCTGAATCAGCAAAGTCTGAGCATTCAGAAGTGGTGTGCCCATGTTGTGCTTTTTAACCCTGTTGATTTACCGCAGATTTTTGATTCAGCATGTCAATTGTTGATCCTTATTTTGGTGCGTTTTTCAGCCATTGATATCATTAAAAATATATGCGCTTTAAAAAAATGAAGCAAATCTGCTCCAAAAATGCTTTCCTTTTATTGTGCGTGTTTCTGCCAAAAGATCAGTATCTGGTGCATAAAATGTCAGCATCAAATACTCAGCGTGGGCATATTGGCTTACACTTTTAAAAGAATGTAGGGAACAGGCTGTGTCAAATATCTTAAAAAGCTAACTGTAGATCTTCTGCAGATGTAGGCTTGTGCAAATCATTCTGTCTTTTCATCTGTTCATATTAGGACTAGTTCATATTGGCTTGTAGCCTGCATATAATGCTGACAAGTGTTAACCAATGTTTGTTAGTTTAGCACTTGGTCCAAGTTAGGCTGGAGTCACACGGGGCGTAGTGGTGTCCGCTGAAAATTTAGATTAATTTCCCGAGACGCAGTCTGAACACAGGCTGCGTAGCGGGAGAACGTGGCCCCTAGTCCTTGGATACCAGCTACACAGCGGGCTTCGGGGAGTGCAATTTGCACAACGCACAGGGAATCACATCATGCTGCGTCTCCCTGTGGGTGGTACATGCGTGGTGCAAATCGCACTTCCTGCAGCCCGCTGAGTAGCTGGTATCCAGGGAACACAGCGGGTTGCTAGGGGTTGTGTTCTCCTGCTACGCAGCCTGTGTTCAGAATGCGTCTCGGGAAAATATTCTAAGTTTTTAGCGCTTGCCTCTGTCGTAAGGGCTGATGCAAGTGTGACCCTAGCCTTATACTATGGAGCAATACCGATAAGCAATTTTTATTCTCATGCTAATGTGACTTAAGAAAAAAAGTGCCACATGCAGCAAATGGCAGTGAATTTAGCTAACTCACTCCCATACAAGTCTGTGGGAGCATATGAAACATCACACTGCACTCAGATGTCTTCCAAGTACAGTGCAATATAAACCAATACTGGTAATGGAGGAGATAGGCTAGGGTCACACATAAGCCCTGGATCCATTATTGGCATCAGTTTTTTAACTTTATTTTTCTAAGTCCAAACACTGATGCTAAAAACGGATCCTGGGATCAAGTGTGACTGGATTGTTAACAAAAGCTATTTGATTTTTTACTGGACCCAAAAAAAGCGCTGCAAGCAACGTTTTTGGGTGCAGTAAAAAAACAGATCCTTTTTTTAACATGGGGCCCTATGGGAAAACGGGTCTGTTTTTTTGGTGCAGTAAAAAAAGGATCTGTTTTTGCTAGCATTTTTTGGCAAAAAATGGCAAAGTTCAAAAATTGCATAGCTGCAGAGGAGACTCGAAAAACAGCCAAAAAAAACGGATTTGTTATTGAAACCAGTGGAATAAACTGATTGGTCACACCTGGCAGTCCATTTTTCTGCCGTTCTAAAAATTGATTCCATTTTTGGAAAATGCTATGTTTGCATGAGTTAACTGATTCGTTTCCCATAGGGCCCCATGTTAAAAAAAAACTTTATGCATTTTTTTACTGCGCCCAAAAACGCTGCTAGCAGCGTCTTTGATGCCCGTTACAAAAATGCATAGCGTTTTTTTAGTGCACTTTAGACAATGCTTTTTTTGCATTGAAGCCTATGGATCTATTAACAGATCCGTTTTCACAAAATTCTAAAATGAAGAACGGATGCTTTTAACGGATCCAATGCTCATGTGTGACCCTAGCCTTACCTGTGATCCAATTAGATCACAATAGCATGACAGTTTGAGCTTTGTCATTAGCCTATTGGATTCAATCCTCTCGCATCCATTGTTATACGCCAGTATGAACACACCCTAACACCATAAAGTTTCATTGATGTTGAGATCATTGTTCTGTGGGGGGACATGTCACTATTTCCTGTAATCCTTGTTCTTCTTTACACAGTATGCAGAAAATCATGTTTAATTAACCCTGTGTTAGGCAAATCTCTGGTACACCAGAGTTTGGTCGCAATGCATCTGACAGGCACTGATTACAAAATCACCTATAATATCTAGTTATCTCAATTTCAGGGCTCTACAAGTGAACAATCACCTTCATAGGGATGTATTAAAAGAGAGTAAACAAACACAGACAACAAATACTCATTTAATAACAATAAAAGTAACAAAACATAAAGTACCCAATTTTCAACTAGCTTTGGAACTTCCAGTTTCCAGGTCATAGCTATTAGTAAATATTGAAATTAAAGGGATCCTGTCACCCCCAAAACACCTTTAAAGCTATTAAAACCTGTCCCTACAGCATATTAACACTTTCCCTACACTCTTTTTAGCTCCTAAATGCAGTAAATGATATTGCATAAAAACGTTTTATAAGTACCTGCTTAGTGATGATAATGAGTGACTATGCTATTCATAGTCACTCATCAAGACTGCCCCTCTGCTTCATAGCACGCCTGAATAGGCGTGATCTACATCCAGGATTCAAAATCGCGCGTCCCTTCTGTGCCCTGTGTCGTAGGAGGCTGCAGTGTGGCTTGTGACGCGATCCGCGTCATTCCCGGCGCCCTGTGACGTATTTACAGCGGCGCCGCGCTGTGAGCTTCAAAATGCGCACTGCGCATGCGCATTGGGCATGCGCAGTGCACATTTTGAAGCTCACAGCGCGGCGCCGCTGTAAATACGTCACAGGGCGCCGGGAATGACGCGGATCGCGTCACAAGCCACACTGCAGCCTCCTACGACACAGGGCACAGAAGGGACGCGCGATTTTGAATCCTGGATGTAGATCACGCCTATTCAGGCGTGCTATGAAGCAGAGGGGCAGTCTTGATGAGTGACTATGAATAGCATAGTCACTCATTATCATCACTAAGCAGGTACTTATAAAACGTTTTTATGCAATATCATTTACTGCATTTAGGAGCTAAAAAGAGTGTAGGGAAAGTGTTAATATGCTGTAGGGACAGGTTTTAATAGCTTTAAAGGTGTTTTGGGGGTGACAGGATCCCTTTAAGTAAAAAAAACTTTAATGCAGGGTAGGCTAGGGTCACATCAGTGTTTTGCAGTATAAATGCGGTGTTACCGCCATGGTAGCGCCGTGTTAATGCTGCCCATACTCACCTATGGAGGCCCAGCCCCTAATGCGACATCAATGTCGGCATCTGATGCAAATATTGCGGTATTCCCTAACGCGAGAAAATACATTGCAGAAAAGGTAAATATTCTTTTTTCATCTTGTATAAAATTCAGTGACACACCTGTGATGTCAATATGCTCACTGCACCCCTAGAAAAGTTAATTGCAGGGTTTAGTTTTTAAAATGAGTTCATTAGTTTTGCGTCTGCTTCTCTGGCAATTCAGGGACTCTGCCAATGTTACATGGCACCCCCCAAACGATTCCAACTAAATCTGAACTCCAATATGGTGCTCCTTCCCTCCTGAGGTTTGTACTGTGCCTCAAAAGTAGTTTTCGACCACATATAGGGTATCAGTCTATTAAAGAGAAATGTATGGTGCTTTACGTCCTGCTACAAATTTTGTGGCTAAAATAACATTTTTTGGGGAATAATGTAATTTTTGTATTTTTATGGTTCAACATTATAAAATTCTAGGAAGGTCTTGGGAGTTTAAGGTAGTCACCAGAAATCTAGATAAATTTATTGAGGGGAATAGTTTCAATTGTGGGGATTTTTGTCTGTTTAGGTACATAATAGGCTTTCCAAATTCGACATGGGGTCTGCTAATAATTCTATCTAATTTTGCATTTGAAATGTCAAATGGTGCTGCTTCCCTTACGATTCCTGCCATGCACCAAAACAGTAGTTTAATCACATATAGGGTATAAAGCATACTCAGAAGAAATTTTAGAACAAATTGTTTGGTGTAATTTTTTCTGTTACCCTTGCGAAAATAAAAAAAATTGTGATGAACAGAAAATGTTTGTGAGAAAAATTAGATTCTTTGCTTCCACAGTGCTTTAGTCCTTGTGAGGGGTTAGTAAACTTGGAAGTAATTCTGAGCAGTTTGAGGGGTGCAGTTTTTAGAATGGTGTAAATTTTTGTTGTTTTCTGACAAAAAAAAAAAAATGTTTACATTTTGTTGGAAAAATGAGAACTTGCTGATAAACTTTTCACCCTTCTAACATCCTAAAAAAATGATGTTTTAAAATTGTGCTGATGTAAATTAGACATGTGCAAATTTGCACTTCAGTAAGGAAGTGGAAGAACTCCAGCACCGCATTTAAGTAGCTCCTCAAAGTCATAATCGCTTTCCAACAAGCTTTTTAATATGACTAAGGGATTTGTGCCAGATCAGAACCCCAAACTACAAACGCTGCATTTCGGGGTAACTGCCCCTCATCAGTGTAGTGTGTGGGATATTCTGATCTGGCTGTGTGAGTGGCCTAAGACAAGGTCTGGGAATTTGCTATCTACCTTATGGAGAGAAGTTTTCCTGCAACCATAAGAAGACAGTTAAGTAGGTGAGGAGTTTGCAGTCACATCCTTCCTCTAGGAAATATGCAAATTTGCACTTCAGTAAGGAAGTTTAAGAACTCCAGTGCCACCTTTAAGTAGCTCCTCAAAGTCATAATTGCTACTTAACTGTATTCTTATGGTTGCAGGAAAACTTCTCTCCATAAGGTAGATAGCAAGTTCCCAGACCTTGTCTTAGCCCACTCACATAGCCAGATCAGAATATCCAACAAACTACACTGACAAGGGGCAGTTACCCTGAAACTCAACGTCTGTAGTTTGTGGTGCTGATCTGTGACAAATCCCTTAGTCATATTAAAAAGCTTGTTGGAAAGTAATTATGACTTTGAGGAGCTACCTAAAGGTGGCGCTGGAGTTCTTCCACTTCCTTACTGAATTGTAAATTTGCATATTTCCTAGAGGAGGGATGTGGCTGCAAACTCCTCACCTACCTAACTGTCTTCTTATGGTTGCAGGAAAACTTCTCTCCATAAGGTAGATAGCAAGTTCCCAGAAGTAGACATGTGGTTATTCATTAATTGTGTTGCGTGACATAACTTTCTAGTTTATAGCTTGAGGGCATAAAAATTAAAAGGTTGAAAATTATGAAATTTTCAGACTTTTTGCCAAATGTCCAATATTTTCACAAATAAAAAAGTGATCCTAAATTTACCAATATTATGAACATTCTCATATCATGAAAAAACTATCTCAGAATCATGGGGATCCGTTGAAGCATTTCAAAGTTATTATTACCCTATAACATATATAAAAATCTGAGAGTCATTAGTCTTTTATACCTTTTAATGGCTAAATGAGAAGATGGTAATAAATATCAAGCTTTCGAGACTACTCGGGTCTCTCTCTTTTTTTTTATAGTTATTTATTTAAGATTTTTATCAAACAAATAGCGTAGGACAATAACAGAACATACAAATAGAAAATTGACTGGAAAAGTTGATCCGCTGATATAAGTAACATATCTTATGTCAAGGTTATTCAAGCCGGGCGTACATATTTAGACATAGAGTGATCAGCTGGTAGCTAACATAGAAGAGATAGAACTTAACCATTAGGACTAGGAAACAAATGAAGCTCCACACAATGTTAACTGTCAATTGCACCTTGGAAGAGAAGGACAAGTAGAAAATGTAGGAAGAAGTAGATGTCAGAAGGCTGGCATAAAGGTGGGAAGTGTAGTCGAGAGGGGGATAGGGGAAAAAGTGTACTGAAGAAAGAAAAGAATAGAGAGGGTAGAGGGAGGGGGAAAAGTGGGAATCAATGGCCGGGGCCCGTATCCTCACCCCTGTCAAGCAACAGTTTGTATTCAGCTGTCTGCTGGAAATCCATCCAAGTCATTCAGGTACTCCAAATTTTCTTATAATTGTCATGCAAGGAGGCAGTCAGATTCTCCATATACATTAATTCGTTGACTTTATGAACTCAATGTGAGGTCACTGGGGGTGAGGCCTTACCCCACAAATTGGGGATACACTCCCTCGCTGCAATGACAAAAAATTTAAGTAGGGAATTCTTATAGGACAAGATCGAATCTTCATTGTGGTGTATCTGAGCCAAAGCAGGGGTTAGAGGCTCGGGATATTTAAGAACCTGTCTTGTTATGTCTGCAATCCCCTGCCAGAGGGTTTGAGCACCTCACAGTCCCAAAAAATGTGGGCAAACGAGCCAGTATTCTTTCCTCATCTCCAACATGTAGCATCAGCCTCAGGGTACATAGTATGCAGTTTTTCAGGGACTCTGTACTATCATGATAGGAGTTTGTATCCCGCTTCTTGATGTTTGGAGTTTATAGAACTGCTGTGATCGAAGAGGCATATACGAGATATTTGCGTCTCAGAAAATCTAATTTAATTCTAACTCCCATTTTGTTATAAAGGAAGGGGGACCCTGACCTGGAGGTGACACCAACATCTAGTAGACCCAAGACAAAGTATGCCTTACACAGCCCGCGTCCGTGCACAACATTTTGAATTGTGTTCTTGGACGTATGTAGCAATGATTCGGTGGGAGCGTGCTTAGAAAATGATGCAACTGAAGGCATCTCCACCATCCCTGTAGTGTTGGGTTGTGCCATGTTCAGAGGGTGACTAAAGAAGGCTGCTCAGTCTCCTCTCCAAAAGTCTCCACTCTGTTCCTTGCCACCTCAATCCAATATTGAAACACTCTTTCATGAAGGGTGGGGGGAAAATCTGGATGGCTCAGTATCGGTGAAAGTCTAGAACAATGGGGGATCATAAAGGATCTGGTCCACAATGTACGACAGTATTGTACCGTTGCCCCCAAGGTGGGGTGGGAATGGAGGCTGGTAAGCACGGAGGTCAAGAGCCAAGGCAACCTATTCAGAGGAAATGGGCAGAAGCTTAACTGGGGTCTCTTTATCAGGCTCAAATAACACAAAATCTGAAATCAGTTATTTATGCACAAAAGGGGGATAGGTTAATGCAGTATATAACACAAGTGACGTGAAGCATATCACAGAATAGTAGTATGGAAGGGGGAAAGCAGATGGGACAGTGAATAATGAGACAGTTCATAGATAAGAAGTGGGATAGTTTTATTGTTCTTTGATTTTGTGCTCTGATCCTGGGTTTGAATATTTTTTAATTGATGTAAAAAGACATAAATCCATAAGTTCATTCCTGCAATGAATGGTTCAAAGGTCATCTTCAGTTTGTATTCCCTGACTTTCCTGTCGATTTGGGATATGAAATGACCTTTCAATACTAGTAACTTCATATCCATATGGAGTGATTAGAGGTTACCATCTAAGATCAATTGAAAATCAAACAACAAGAACCACAAGAATATCCATAAATCTTCCCCAACATTTCAGAACTAAAGAAGAAAACAACTAGGTCCCTCTCATAGTCACCTACAATCCAAATCTGGAGGTAATAAGAGGAGCTTCACTGAAACTACAAGCACTATTTTAAAAAGATGCCCTACAAAAATCTATATTTCCAGACCCCCCACTTCTGTGTTTTAGGCAGCCTCCGAATCTAAAAAGCATAATTGTCAGAAGCTTGCTGTTCTCTCAAAATACAACAGAAAGATTTCCATGCAACCAGAAAAAGTGCAAAATCTGTCCAACTAATTAAAAAATGAGGGGAGAGGGGAAAGCACAACAAATTTAAAGAAAGAGGGTACTACATACTGCATGGAAGAATGACAATGAATTAGGAGAAAAGGGTAGTGCATAAAGAGAATGTGCACACCTAATAATATAGAAAAATATATACATTGTATTACATGAAAAGAAGCAAACTGACATACAAACATTAAAAACAATTATTTTTGAATAGGGATCTGACACATCAAGGAATATTACAAAAATATTGCTATAGTACAAAATAAAGAATAAACAATATTGGCCAAAGCAAACTTGTAAGAAATAATAATACAATAAATGATAATACAAATGTTGAAAAATGGGTAAGAGTGGTCCTATGAAGTCAATAGAATTTTGCCAGACTATACAGAGACATAAAATTGCTATAACTCCAATACTGTAATAGTCCTCTTGGAGGCAGTAACCACACAATATGATGTCCTTCACCTACATAAGGGTGACCTCTTCCCCAACATAGAATGTGCAGTCTTGTGGGAAGATGGTCATGCAGCAGGTTGGACCCATTGACATAGCAATGATGACCAGTCCCTTCTTCGGCTATGAAGCTAACCCCCTCTGGTAAATGAATGCCACCACCATGCCTCAGGCACATGGGTCATCAAAGTAATTGGTCTTAGGCCTATGCAACCACTCTCAGGAGATGGCATTCATGAGCCAAATCTCCTCAAGAAAGGAGATAGGCCAGGGTTATTCATGCCGTATCAATTAGTTGCTTGGAAGAGGTATGGCATTTTCCCAGTTGAAGGCCTCTGTTGGGACTGCTACACAAGGCTGGTTAAAAAAGGACTTGTGCCTTTACTACTTCCTCCTCTTCCTCATCTTCATCTTCTTTGTCCTCCTCATCTTCCTTGTTCTCGTCATCATGCTCCTCGATTTGCCCTTCCAGCAGCTGCGGCACCAGCTACAGATGTAATAATGATAGGCAGGCTGAAAGATCCTCCTGAGTGTGACATCTAGTGCTCCTAGATGGTATGGGGAATGGCTCACCTCATGACTGACAGCTACTCGGGACCTCCTCTAGTAACTGAACCCAGCACTGGATCCTTGCTGAATATGAGGCCCAATGCAGGTAGTGTGGTAGAGCTCCAGGTGACATATGTATCCTCTGGCTGCTCCAGTTCTGATGCTGAAGCACACTCTGCCTCCTCAGCAAGAATATCTTGCGGTGGATCTATCATTAATATCACTGGCTGTGTACTGCAGGCACACAATAGCAAAGTGTAGCAGTGTGTTGCTGCTTCATTCTGCACTTCCAAGATGGCGACAGGCTCCATGGTGATGTCTCTTTGCTTCACCTAGGGCCCTTCCTCTTCCAGTGCTAGGACACAATCACTTACAGGATATTATTAATTGCACAATCTAGTTGTCTAGCTCTTTATTAACCTCTCCATGAGGTGGGCTGCAGAAGGCACCTGACTTACATTACAAATCCCATTCCAGTCCATTCAACCATGCCACAAGTAACACCTGAGTTTGGAGTTGCGTGGAGTGATTATTGAATCTTGACATATTTGGAGGAAAAATGAGGCAAGCAAAATAGGTTATTTAGCTCACCAATTTGTCTGGAATGTTGAATAATGCTAGTGGGCAGCAATGCATGGACAAGTTCAATATTAATGATGCATATAAGACACTTGTTCAAATGCCAAAAATATGTAATCTAAACATATGGAATGAAATGAAATAAAGTGATTGCACATTTTCAAAAAGCAATATCCATAATTTGGTGTTTCATGAGTGTGAACAGATCTATAAGACCATGTATGTGTTACATGTTGCCATATGGTATTTTTTATATGACTTGCTATCACATAGGAGTAGAAGAGATGGCTTTACGTGCTGCTAAACCTCTCTAATAATAAAGGTTTACTCCACCAAAAAAATAATAATAAAAAAAACATAATAATAATATGAAGAAGAAGAAGAAGAAGAGGAAAAAAAAAAAAGAAGAACAAAATAAAATAAAAATTAAAAAATAAATATATTAAGCTCCCTTAAACAGATGTTTTAAGGACATTGTAAGGTTCCTGGACTTCATAACTGATGCCTCTTCAGGCACTGTTTCCAAAATTCACAGTATGTCAAAAATACTTGCAAATTCCAGGAAGCTTTAAAAATTATTTTAAACCTCCAAAAAAAATTCTACAGTGTGAAAGAAAATAGTCGACCCAATGGCTGTGAACACTCCCAACCATATAGTTGGGGGTTTTTCCCTGCCAGCGGGTGTTCCGGAAAGCATTTTGGCCCTAAACAAAAAGGGAAAGTTTTAGGGTCATTTTAAATTTCAATCGTTTTTCCCGAATAAAGACACGATTTTTTAGAAAATTTCTCGCGTTTCTGATCATGAAACGAATCTTCAATGCAGGTGCCGGTTTAGCGAAAGTGTTTAGAGAAAGTTCGCTCATCTCTATTGGGGAGGCATCAGCACAGGTTCAGTAATTGCACTGTATATAGAGAGCGGCAGCTGTAACTTCAAGCCCTGCAATGACTGACAGTCTCCTCTAATGACCAGTGGCTGTCAATTAGTGGCACGGTTACTGACACAGCTCTCCATACACAGAGCAGTGACTGAACCTGTGCCAGCGCCTCCCTTGTGATTGAAGCCGGAACACTGTCGGAAGGATTAAAGTTAATTTCTTCTCGGCAGTGGGATTTGATGTGAAAACACTGAGCAAGTGTTAAATGCTATTAACCTGCAATATAACTCAATATATGCAGGTTAATAATGTTTTTATACATGACAGGATCCCTTTACGTTTCCTCGCCTACTAATGCCTATAAGGTACTTAAAGTGTAACCGTCATTTTAAGTTTTATTTCATAAATAAATATTACACATGAAAATAAGTAACTTTATAATGGATCTTATCAGACAAATGTGCTTCTTTCTCCTTCTGGAGTAATCTTTCATCTGTCTTTAGTGAAAACAAATTTTCTAATTTCTGAGAATACTAGGTGACGTTTCATCTAGAAGTTTATATTGTCGCAAGGAGGAGCTACAGGCAGAGCTCCGCCTTTCTCCTCTTCCCTCCTTTCTGCATAGAACCTTATAAAAACCAATGATCATCTCCTATCTATAAAAGAAAAAACTGTTTTCACTGAAGACAGATTTTACCCAGGAATTGAGAATTTTGACAATGAAAGATCAGTCCAGGAGGTGAAAGAAGCTAATTTGAGTGTGAGGAAATACTTCAAAGTTGCTTATTTTCATGTGAACTGTTGATTTAAGAAAAATATAAATAAAAGCGATGGTTACACTTTAATGTTGCCCATTTCTTAGGCCATGTCCACACACCTCCGCTGTAAATATTTAGCGGTTCTCCGCTAAATACTTAGGTTTTTTCAGAGAAGCGGAGGTGTGTGTGCACCACCGCTTTCTGCGGACGCAGCCCATAGTTACCCGATGTGTATCGTGGTAGCCATTTAGCCATTTCATTTCATGCTAGCAGCGTTTCCCTGCCCGCTCTGGGAAAGCGGACACTAGGCAGCCTGCTGTGTGAAATGGTTACCACGATACACATCGGGTAAACATGGGCTGTGTCCGCAGAAAGCGGCGGCGCACACGCACCTCCCCTTCTCTGAAAAAACCTAAGTATTTAGCGTAGAACCGTTAAATACTTACAGCGGAGGTGTGTGGACATGGCCTTAGTGCTTTTTCATATTAGCTTAAACAGTACATTTTGAACCCCAACTCTACTGTGACTTCTTTACCTGTGACAGGCCTTGCTGGTACATTATAACCATCTATTTTCTTTTACAACCTCACCTTTATAGCAAAGTTTAGCAGTTCCTCAGCCAATTTTATTTTTTTTATAAAAAAAAATGATTCTGTTTCTGTTAATGATTGTGTTTTAACCTTTATTGTGTTGCCCATGTGTTTTTTTAACTAATTAATAGCTATTATTGTGTCCAAGATAAAAGTGGGTTGAAGAGGATAGATATCCTTTCCAGCCAACATGGCTGGCTTGCTCTGCACCTTGATAATGGTGGTGGGAGATCAAATGTCATGTGTAGATGGGCATCTGGCTCATAGCCTTGTATGATACAAACAACTTCCTATAGTTTGTGTAGACACAGTTTGACACCTTAAGAATTCTCGGCAGTACAGAATAGAATACTATGCACCATTCTAATCTGATGATCTGTTTTTAAACAGGTTCACCTCTGTGCACCTCTTGTTGTAATTCCAGTTCATCATTGTTCTAACTACTGGGCCATGCAATGTTAAATAGTGCTGACATTTCAGCTCATGTATATTGTGATCTACAAGGGTGATAAAACAAGGTCTCTTAGGCTGCCTTCACATTTGCGTATGGGAAGGCAGCGTATTGCTGCGTTCCCATACGCAGTCAAACGCATGCGCACTGCGTTCCTATGTTTAACATAGGAACGCATGGTGCCTGCGTTTGCTGCGTTCGGGTGCGGATGCGGACGATATCTGCTGCTTCCGGTGTCCAGCATCCGCACCCGGGACGCAGCATGTTGGTTTTTTTTGTGCGTTTGGGGAGCTTGGACAATCAGCAAGCGTCCCCAAGCGTACAAAAAATGCATTGGCTTCAATGGGTCCGCAGTGTCCTCTGCATGACACCGCAGGAGAACGCTGCGGACCCATTGAAAAATCTCCCAGTGGCCGCCGGTGATGTCACAGGAGCTCACCGACGGCCACCGGGAGATCAGCTCAGCCTCTGCTGTCCTCCTTCTCCCCGCCGCCTGTAATCTCCTAGCGATGTCGGCGGGGAGAACAGCTGATGTGAGAGCTGTTTGAATCTTCCCGCGCCGACATCTCCTCTCAGTGTCGGCGCGGGAAGATTCAAACAGCTCTCACATCAGCTGTTCTCCCCGCCGACAGTCCCGGAGCTTACCGGCGGCCGGGGGGGGCGGAGATCTCCGGCGCTGATCTCCGCCCCCGGCCCGCCCCCGGACAGCGCCGATTGGCTGCCGGGCTCCATAGTGATGTGTCCGCAGGCGGACATTATCCGCTGCGGACACATCATTTGGACACTGCTTCTGACAGCGTTTGTGTCTGCATGCCATCAGCATGCAGACACAAACGCTAATGTGAAGCCAGCCTTAGTTCAAAGTTTCTGTCTCACACAGTTTGTGATAAGTGGTAATAAATGGACTGTCGACGAACAGGAAATTTTGCACAATTATACCATAAGACTTGAAAGATTTTTAATGTGTCATGTTGCTAAAATGTTTTTCCTTCAGTCTGGTTTTTATGCTCCTAACACGTGGCACAAGTGGGAGGTAGGTGCTTAAAAATGTGATCATGTTCAGATCTTAGCGAAATTTGCTATTTTCTCGGTTTGAAAAATGTTATGGCTTCTCCTTTCAGAGTTATAATTGTAATGCTGTGGAGAGTAGTATATTACAAGAAAAACAACTTGCTGAAATGGATAAACCTTCATTTCCGTCTTCATTGCCATTTTGCTCTTCACCGTGAAAGCCTTTGAAAGCTGCGAGATGAGGTCAAGAAGATACTTGTAGATGAACATGTTACTTGTAGCCCAATGTCATGCTACCGCCCTTTGATGATTTCCGAAAAAAGTAAGGCAGTTAGTTATCTATGATGCAATATCATCAGGGATCCAACTATTTCACTCCAATTTTATGCTGCAGAAAAACAAAACCCTTCAATATACTGTTGAGCTAATGTCAATGTAAAGGACATGGGAAGGGGGCCTGCTGGCACCAGCACATATTTCACCAGGATCTGCTTCATTGGACACACTTTCAGGTGCAATGTATTGCAGCGCAGATAGACACATCCTAGATTGCAATATATGCTACCAGCCAATCAGAGGCACGACATTGTCAGCTGACTTCTCCTGTTCTGGCTGTAGAGGAGAACACCGCATTTCTTGGGAGCTTGAGAACTTGAGTAAAATATATTTTTAAGGTGTTGTTGGATAAAAATGAAGACTGTTATTACAAGAAGAGGCAAAGAATGAGGGGCATTATACTAGGATGGGTGACATTATACCGGGAGAAGGTTCACGAAGAGAGGAATTATACCTGGAAGGGACCAGAATGGGAGGCATTACACCAGAAAGGGTCAGGATGAGGAGCATTATAACAGGTTGGGTACATTATATCAGGAAGGGGCCCTTTATGGAACACATTTTTTATAGGATAGGGCTATGGATGACAGGCATTATTACTGGAAGGGCTCAGGATGGGGGACATTATTACTGGACGGGGCCATAATGAAGACATTATTACTGGTAAGGGTCCAGAATGGAGGATTAATTATGGAAAGGTACCCAGGATGGGGGGACATTATTACAGGTTGGAATATATTATACCAGTTAGGGGTCCAGAATGAGGGGCAGGGCATTATTATTGGAAGGGCTCAGGATAGATGACCTTATTACATGGGAGGCAAATACACTTATCTTTATAGGATCTAAAATGCTACAAGGGTCATACATTTGACCAACATGTAGGTGTGGGCCAAGATCCAAATTTTGGATTGGGGCTTATGAGACTTTATTTTTGCTTCTGCTTGGAAGCGATGATATGGTTCCAACAGAGCCCTAAACTTAACATCATTGAATTTGTGTTAGCCACCAGTCACTGAAGATCTGTGGTTAGTTCCTCTAGATGTTTAAAATAACCTTCTGGCTAAATTCCTTCACAAAAGAGGTACAAGTGTACTTAGAAGAATCGATGTTTTGATGCTGTTTTGAAGGCAAAGGGTGATCACACCAAGTATTGTTTTGAATTAGGCTTCTCTTCTGTTCATTGCCTTTGCATTTTGTTAATAGCTAAAAGTATACTGTGAATACTTTAATTTTTGAAAGCATTCTTAATTTTAACATTTTTTCCACACCTGCTAAAACATTTGCGCAGCAGTACTAGATAAATAAATAATTTATTGTTAATAACACCTTTAGAAATATATACAGTATAGTTAGAAATTTGGTGAAATGTTTGTGGTTAATCTCTTTTTATTAATTATAGAAGAATAAGATAACAGTACATTCCATAAAAATAGGTAAAAGTCAAAGCATCAAATGAGGAATACACAGTTAAGTCACAAAACAAAGAGACAATCAATGTACAATCACAGAGTGAAATACCCTCCTCAATTGTAGGGTAATCTGTATCTTATTCAAAAAACGTTTTTAGGGGGACGTGAGACCCCTTTCTTAATCATGGGACCTCTGAACTAAAGGGAGTTGGTAATCTCTCGAAAAATATAATAGTATCTGACTCCATTTTATCAAATTAAGTAGTAATAATCGGGCCACTATTGGTGTATCACTTGTTATCTCCGTACTGACAACATAGCATCAGTAAAGGTTAGGCTCCGCGGTGTCATCAGGAAGTTCAGTCCCTCTTTAATAGATTTGCCTCTAATGGAGTTCCTTATAGTGACAGGTATGGAGCTCCTATCAATATTGTTTGAACTTTCATAAAAGGATAAACCTTCAGGTAATCTCTAAAACTTAAGACTAATAAATAACCCTGAGTAGGTAAAAAGAGAATTAAAAGAAGAAAAGAGAAAAGAGATATTAGGAGGGAAAATAAAAACTGGATTAATTCAATCGGGTCTGGGTATGAAGGGAATAGGTCTAAAGAGGGGAGGGAAAAAGGGATAAAGGAGACCTCGAGCCCATGCCGACCATTTATCTAACCGTCTAATCAACCTCAGAGGGGGTTCTCCCCAAGTCAATCGAGTCTTGGTAAAGAATCCATTCACTCCAGGTCACTGAGAATTTGTCACGGGAACCTGAAGCGTCAGCCGCCAATTCCTCCATTCTAAATAGGTCCATCATCTCCTTGAACCAGTCAAGTTAAGAAGGCACCTGCAGAGTTTTCCAGAATCTCGGAATTAGTGTACGGGCGGCTGAGACGCAGAAACAAAGTATATCCTTCTTGTTAAGCCCAATGGGACCCGGAAAGATGGATAATAGAGCTACTTCAGGGCAACGTTTAACCTGTTTACCCGTTATTCGTGTATAAGTGCCGAATACCTCAGACCAGAACCGCTGGATCTCATCACAACTCCACCAAATGTGAAGCATCGTCCCTGGTGCTTTCCCACAACACCAACATCTGTCTGAAATTTCAGGGAACACACGGTGTAAATATACAGGGCATCGGTACCACCTGGTAAGCAGTTTGTAGCTCTTCTCTTGTGAGATGCAGGCACTGGCTAATTTATGTGTAAAATAAAAGCATTTCTGCCACTCGTTGGCAGCGATGACCCTGTTTAATTCCTTCTCCCAAGACCGCTGGAAGTATAAGAAGTCTTGATAACGTAGGGAACCTAAAGCCAGGTATAAGGTCGAAATTTTGCGCTTCGGGGGGAAGTCCTGTTGAAACAATCTTTCCAGCGAATTTGGTGTCAATCTCACCCTGCACTCATGTCCGGACGGGAATAGGAATGATTTGTATTGGAGGAATTCAAACCATCTAAGAGGTCTGGTATGTTCAATAGATTGCATCTCCCTCATTGAGGGTAGATCCCCATTGGAAAGGGTCTGTCCTATTCGGTTGTCGTTCACACTCTGCCAGCATAGAAATCTTTGTCTACCAAACCCAGGCAAAAAAGCCGGACTATAAAAAAGGGGGGCGAGAGGACTAAGTTTGCCATCTGTAAACAGTGTTTTGGTCACTGAGTGCCATATTTGCATAGTGGTCTTGGTCATGTCAGGTAGGGACGGTAGTCCTTTTATATCCCTGGGGGGAATCCAGAGTGGTGAAATGTTTAACATTCATTTCATATACAGTGGCTACAGAAAGTATTGGGACCCCTTTAAATTTTTCACTCTTTGTTTCTTTTCAGCCATATAGTAAATTCAAAGAAGTTAATTTTTTTCTTATTAATGTACACTCTGCACCCCATCTTGACTGGAAAAAACACAAACGTAGATATTTGTGCATATTAATTAAAAAAAAATGAAATATCACATCGTCATAAGTATTCAGAACCTTAGCTCAGTATTGAGTAGAAGCGCCCTTTTGAGCTAGCACAGCCATGAGTCTGTCTGGGAATGATGCAACAAGTTTTTCATACCTGGATTTGGGGATCCTCTGTCATTCTTCCTTGCAGATCTTCTCTTGTTTGTCAGGTTGGATGGTGAACGTTGGTGGACAGCCATTTTCAGGTCTCTCCAGAGATGCTCAATTGATTCTAGCTCAGGGCACTGCCTGGGCCAGTTAAGAATGGTCACAGAGTTTTTCTGAAGCCACGCCTTTGTTATTTTAGCTGTGTGCTTTTCTTGTTGGAGGATAAACCTTTAGCCAAGTCTGAGGTCCAGATCACTCTGAAAGAGATATTCATTCAGGATATTTCTGTACTTGGCCGCATTCATGTTTCCTTCAGTTGCAACCAGTCGTCCTGTCCCTGCAGCTGAATAACACCCCCCATAGCATGATGCTGAAACCACCATGTTTCACTGTTGGGATTGTATTGGGCAAGTGATGAGCAGTGCCTGCTTTTCTCCACTCATACCACTTTGAATTATCACCAAAAAAGTTCTATCTTCGCATCATCAGACGAGAGAATCTTATTTCTCATAGTCTGGGAGTCCTTCATGTGTTTTTTTAGCAAACTCTATGCTGGCTTTCATATGTCTTGCACTTATGGGAGGCTTCTGTTGGGTCACTCTGCCATAAAGACCTGACTAGAGGAGGGCTGCAGTGATAGTTGACTTTGTGGAACTTTCTCCCTTCTCCCTATTGCATCTCTGGAGCTCAGCCACAGTGACCTTGGGGATGGGTTTTACCTCTCTCACCAAGGCTCTTCTCCTATGATTGCTCAGTTTGGCTGGACAGCCAGGTCTAGAAAGACTTCTGGTGGTCCCAAACTTCTGCCATTTAAGGATTATGGAGGCTGCTGTGCTCTTAGGAACCTTGATAACTGCATAAATCCTTTTGTAACCTTGGACAGATCTGTGCCTTGCCACAATTATGTCTATGAGCTCCTTGGGCAGTTCCTTTGACCTCGTGATTTTCATTTGGTCCAATATACACTTTGAGCTATGAGGTCTTATATAGACAGGTGTGCATCTTTCCAAATCAAGTCCTATCAGTTTAATTAAACACAGCTGGACGCCAATGAAGGAGTAGAACCATCTCAAGGAGGATCATGAGGAATTGGATAGCATGTGACTTAAATATGATTGTCTGAGCAAAGGGTCTGAATACTTATGACCATGTGATATTTCAGTTGTCCTTTTTTAATAAATTGCACAAATATATACATTTCTAGTTCTTTTCAGTCATAATGGGGTGCAAAGTGTACAGGACTGAGACAAAAATGAACTTTTTTTGAATTTACCAAATGGCTGCAATGAAACAAAGAATCTAAAGGGGTATAAATACTTTCTGTATCCATTATATACATATATATATATATATATATATATATATTATATATATATATATATATATAACACACAATGTGTTATGAAAGTATTTGGCCCCCTTGAACTTTTCAACCTTTTTCCTCGTTTTCGGCTTCAAACATAAAGATATAAATTCTAATTTTTTTGTTTAGAATCAACAAGTGGGACACAATCATGAAGTGAAACTAAATTTATTGGATATTTCGGCCACTACTGCCAGAAAAATTGTTTAGGATGCAAAGAAAAACCCACAAGTAACATCAGCTGAATAACAGGACTCACTGAAAGCTAGCGGTGTAGCTGTTTCAAGACGCACAATATGGAGGCACTTAAAGAAAAATGGGCTGCATGGTCTAGTCACCAGAAGAAAGCTATTACTGCACAAATGCCATAAAGTATCTTGCTTACAATACACCAAACAGTACAGAGACAAGCCTTCAAACTTCTCGAACAAGAAAATTTGGAGTGATGACAACAAAATCGAACTTTTTGGCCACAACCATAAATGTAGCAGTTGGAGAGGTGTCAACAAGGCCTATCAAAGAACACCATTTATAGTGTAAAGTACGGAGGTGGATCGCTGATGATGTGAGGATGTGTGAGCTATAAAGGCATGGGAAACTTGGTTAAAGTTGAAGGAAAGGTGAATGCAGCACATTATCAGCAAATACTGGAGGCAAATTTGCACTCATCAGCCCGGATGCTGTGCATGGGACGCACTTGGACGGTCCCACAACACAATCATCCAAAACACAAGGTCACTTCAACCTGTCATTGGCTACAGAAGAACAAAGTGAAGGTTCTGGAGTGGCCATCTCAGTCTCCTAACCTTAATATCATTTAGCCACTCTGGGAGTGAACTCAAGTGCACAGTTCATGCAAGAAAGCCCAGGAATTTACAGGAACTGGAGGCTTTTTGCCAAGAACATTGGGCAGCTTTACCATCTGAAAATATAAAGAGTCTCATTCACAACTACCACAAAAGACTTCAAGCTGTCATTGATGTTGGAGGGGGCAAAACACAGTATTAAGAACTGGGTTATGAGATCTTTTGACCAGGGTCATTTGAATGTTTTTGGTTGTCATTATGATTTAAAAAAGAAAACATAGTAGTCTCACAATAAATGGCTTCACCCAAGCACTAACCATGAACGGAAAAACGTTTTTGTGTTATCATTCATATTATCTGAAAAAAGGCCAAAAAAGCTAAATATTTGCCTGGATATGTAAACTTTTGAGCACAACTGTATGTGTCTTTGAGACTTATTATACTCTGTGCTAAGTGCCTATGTTAAAATTATTACTGATTGGGTCTGATAAATGTTTTAATCTCTGTCCTGGTCCCAAGTCTGCTCCTCTAGTGCTTTGTCTATCATCTGATAGCATTACTATCATTTGCTTTCCTGGCTTTTCTCTTCTATTCCTGGCTGGTCTCACAAACCATCCTTGTTCAATGCACTGTTTATTCCTTGACACCATTTGCTATATGATACTAGATCTATTTTAGGTACCATTATATTGTATATATTGTGTTCTGGTATTTGTGTTGACTGTAATTGACATTGCAAGATTGTCTGGTAGGGTTATGTCCAGGCTTGCCACTATTTTTGCACTTTTCTTGTGGATCATTGCATACATATTTGTTTATTCTGCATTCATTCTAAGTATTATTACTCTAGATTCTAAGCCCTGTGGTCCTTCTTGAGTGATTGTATTTTCTAAAGGCATCTGCGTATGCGATTTTAAATACTTTTATTTTTTGTTTTGGGTTTCAAATAAAGGTTGTGTTATTTGTTATAGATTTTTTTGGTTGTGCTTGCTTTATATACAGTATCTTTTTCTTCTTCTTGCTTATACATAGCTCTACTCTAATGCAAGCACCCTGTATTCTTGTAGTATCTTGTGTTGCACCTTTTTTCTACTTGATCATGATAAATAGTAGAAACTATATCATATACCACCATGGCCTTTTTTTAAAAGTTGCTACAGTAAAGTGTTTTTTACTTCACTCCTAGTGTGCTGAAGTGTTTCTGCAAAGAGGTGCTTTGATGCTTCCCTACAGAGACTGTCGAACAAGCCGCAGGCCTCTGGTTTGATGATCTGAGTTGTGGAAATGCAAGACACTACACACACTCCTGTTCAACAGGGCTGGACAAGTGCAATCTTCAAGGGCCACAAACAGTGCATGTTTTAAGGATTTACTTAAGATTCCACAAGGTGCTGGAATTACCACCTGTGCGATGCTATGGAAATCCTGGAAATTGCACTTTTTCAGACCTTAAGGACTGTAGTTGGAAACTCCTGACCTAAAAGTCTCAATGAAAGTAGCAAGGGGGCAAGAGGAATTATTTGAGCCCTTTCACCACAACTGTGGCTATCTCTGGAATCTCTTAGACAATGTACCCACGATGCTTTGTTTAATGCTTTATTTATGCAGATTTTGAGCATCTGCTTGTCTATACTGAGGCCAGCAACATATATGACAGGTCAGAATCTACACCAAATCTGCAAGGAAAAGAAAATGTTGGCACAGCTTTTCTGAACTCCCAGAGATGTTGCTGCCTTCAGGATAGACATACAGATTTTGATGCATATTCTCAAAATCTGATTCAAAAGAAGCATCAAACCACATATCAGTGGAATTGGAACTTACAACAATATGGTGGGGTCACGTTTACACAAAGCATCCATCATATGCTGTGAGAGCAAGCACATTGTTCCACAGTAGAGTGTAACAAGTAGTGCCATCACAAACATTACTGCAGTTCAGTTTTAAGGAGTCCCACAGGGGCTACCCCATAAGTTTGAACTGCGACGCACTCCCTGACATCTCCGATTCTCATACACGCTGTCTCATAATATATGAGATATATCCGCTACACATATGTGAGATATATCCGCTACATATTGCCTGATATAGTGGCTCTGACGAGATAGCTACTGTTATGAACACTGATGACAGTGAAGTTACCTCAGGTCACACAGCGGGATTCTCTCCTGCATGATGCCTGCTGTGTAACCTGAGACAACCTCAGGAAAGTCTTGAGAATGTCTTAGGTTCATGAGCGGGCCCGGAATCATGGTGAAAATGGTACTGAAGCTTGCCAAGTAATAGTGTAGGAAGCTGTGCTCCACTTTAAAATGGTTTGAGCTGTTTTTAGCAGCTTTTGGACCCCTTCGAAGGTATTTTCTAGGTCATTGATTTTGCCCCCCATTTATTAGAATATGATTCGGAAGTTCATCACACTGTTCTCTGATCTATTCAGCGAACATATGCCTGTTTGATGAACCAAGCCGAACTTAAACTTCAAAAGGTTTGCTCATCTCTACTCACATCTGCATTCAAACTCAGCGAGTGCAATTCAATAACACCTCAGATTGAACTTGAAACAAGGTTTAACTGTAGGACAATGCCCATCTGAAAGTTTTTCCTCAGCAAGAAACTTGCTGAGGAAAAATTTGCAGCATGCTACGTATGGCAGCATATCTCATTGAGATTCCCCCAATGCAGCTAAATGGACGTGATAAAAAATCACACTGCACATGGACGGAGTTTTAGCATGGTCTTTCCCATGCTGCAAAACATTAGAATTGATAAACAGATAGATAGATGATAGGATACAGTCCACAGAAAAATTGCAGCACTCCCAAGGTGATCTAAATGTGCTCTTTATTCCAGCATCAGGCAACCAATGGTGACGTTTTGGGCACACATGCCCTTAGTCAAGCGTGTCTGTCCAAAACGTCGCCGTTGTTTGCCTGATGCTGGAATTAAGAGCACATTGAGATCACCTTGGGAGTGCTGCAATTTTTCTGTGGACTGTAAGTATAAAGAAACTGCTTTTTGGGGCGTTTTTTTCACTTTGCACTCAGGATACCAGCAACACTGTGCTGCTCCATACTTTTCTATTTTTTTTTTTTTTAGATGATAGGATAGATAGATAGATAAATAGATAGATAGATAGATAGATAGATAGATAGATAGATAGATAGATAGATAGATTTGGAAAAAAGAGGGGAGCAGCACTGCCGATGAAAGATTGCATAGCTGACCAGGCTTCATACAGGATTAAATGAAACAATGGCCTGATGGTGGCCCTATGGTGGCCCAGATGGTGGCCCTAATATGGATATATTTCTGTACTGCTGGTGGTTCTGATAATACATTTCTGGGTGATTCTATTGATGTATTTCTGTAGTGATGAGGGCTGTGATGCTGTGTTTCTATACTGATGTGGATGCTATTTATGTACCATATTTTGCATTTTATTAGATGTATTATATTATAAGATGCACCTCAAATTTAGAGAAGGAAAATAGGTAATATTAATTGTTATGTGAAAATGGGTGCCCGTCTTACAATCTGGGTGTAGATTACGGAGGGGCGGGGAGCGTAGGTGGAGCGGTGTCACAGGAGGCAGGATCACCACTGAAGGAAGTCGATTGCAGGAGTATGGTCATGATGCTGGTGGTGCGATGCAAGAGCTATTCTGGCAAAGCTGCAGGTGGGGTGAGGCAGCAGCCATCCGAGTGATGCTGTGGGCAGTATATGGCAAGAACTGTCCCAGCTGTTGTGCTCAGGTAAATGTCAGTGGTGTGGGCTACAAAGAAATGATATCACATGGTAAGATTAAGATCTTGGCTGAATAGCATGCTGAGATCTCAGTCTGCGCATGCACCCTCTCTGGCACCAGTGATCTCCCAGTAGCAGGCTTAATTAAAATGGAGCCCGGAGGTGGCACTTTCGCAGATTGACATCTCGGCTCGTCATAGAACTGAGATCTTAAACTGCGCATACGCCCCATTTGACAATATTTCCCTGAAGCCTGAGCCATATATCTGAATACAACTAGCAGGATGGATCCTGCCTCGCACCACTCCACCATGCATCACCATCCCCCCCACCCCAAAGAAGATACAAATGGATTAATATTCACCCCCCATTTTGACAGACAGTGTAAGAGTTAATGGTAATTAGAAACAGGTACTAACCCTTATGGAAAGTCTAGTCCAATGTCTATCAAGAAAAGACTGTTAAACTGTTGCTTTATTAATGAGACCTCATCATAAAAAGGCAAAACTTGTGAAACAATGTCCATAGGAGGGGAAGAGAGAGGTCAGACATGTGCACACTAGGATGATGATTGTTTTGTGCCAACAGACACTTCAATGTGTCCAACTAGTAGAAAAAATGAAAATCGCCCGGGGACGAAGGGGTTAAGTTTAGTTTACCAGTTTTTTACATAAGGGTTGAAGGGAAACTGGTGATGCAATTGATATTATTGTTTTCAATGCACCTTGTTTTAGAAAGTGTTTCTAAAATTAATTATGAACATCTGAACAAATATGAATTATGAACATCTTTAAAAGTCATCAGTTCTAACTGAAGGAGGTTTACAAGCTGTGCTCCAGCAAGTGGGAATATAAGTATATTATTCTGCCTAATGTCAAAAATTGTCATCAATTGTCAATTGTCCATTATATTCATCAAGAGGCTTTTTTATATGAAATGGAAACTGATCTGATGTCCTCACTAGTTATAAGTGAAGTTGAGCACACTCAGACACTGGTGTCTGGCTAGTCTGGTCAATTTTATACTGACACCCCTGTCAGACATATTTGTCACAGTATTCCACTGCTTTTAGTATTAATATAAAAAGTAGATATTTCCCTCAGTAAGCCATCAACTAGCACACAAATAGTACTGGCAACATGATAAAACATGCAATATTTCTATTAGGACACAGTCCTAATTAGTTAGAGAATTTACAGTCTTCCATTTTATTGACGTGTCTTACATCCTTCAATAGTTAACTAATGAGCAGAATAATGAGCTGTGTCTGTCATTCTCTTCAATTGAATGACAAATCAATGACTAAAAATTCCTTCCAAATGGTCGTCTGTTGTTATGCTGTCAGAAAAGAGGTGTGCACATTCATCTGACAAAGGAGCTCAATAGCCTGTGACTGTTACAATGTACTAGTGCACTCTAGATCACTACTCATGGCAAATCCTCCAATCTATTCTTCACTCGGGTCACTATGTTTCACATATGTTAGTCTACTGCACCATATTTTTAAAACTGTTGCTCTAGCATTGTATATATATATATATATATAGATACTTACGGTATATATACTGGAAAAATTGACAGCAGCACTTCCTTTAGAAAAAATAATGTGCATTTTATTCACCCAGGCACCACATCGTTTCTCAAGCAGCAACTGTTACTGCTTAAGAAAGGCTCTGTGCGGAAACGTTGCGGTCCCTGGGTGAATAAAATCCACATTATTATTTCTAAAGAAAGTTCCGTTGTCAATTTTTTCAGTGTCTACAACATATATATATACTAATCTATTATATAATCACGAATGGGTTTTTTGCCCCTTTTGAGTCCGCTCACGCTGCGAGTCAGCGTGGTCGCGCCTTAGCAGCGCGAAGCATTGGCCGCGAAGCGGCCATTGCGAGTCAGAGACTCGCTCTGCTAGAATCCCGATGCATGTGCATCGGGCACCCAGCTAGTATATTTATATATACATACATAGACTGTATATGTATATGAACTACATTTATAGAAAGGCAACCAATACAAAACAGTTTGGGTAACAATCAGAAATACGGACATAAAATAGTAGGATGTTTCTCCTCATCTAAGCTATTTGTATAACTGATATTTAGAATTATGTTAACGATCACTGGTTTTGTATTTTCTTTAATACCTGCTTTTTGCATGTAATTTTTTTTGAACTTTTTAAACAGGTTTTAGACCTTTTTGGATCTTGTAAAATATTTTTAGCAATTGTCGAAAAAAATGAAAAATAGGGATGACAACTGCACATCTTTGTCTTGTAGTAAGACCTGTGAAGATGCTAGTGAGCATAGCCATACAATTGTACACCTCTTGTAAATAATTTGGTGTATCAGTTAAAGTGTTCCTAAGGCCAGGGCCACACTTGCGCCGGCAATCCAATTACTGGATCCAGTTTTTGACATGTTGAAATCTTAAAAACCGGATCCGGTAATGCAGCCAAAGACTCCAATGCAAAAACCGGATTGCAACTGTGCAATCCGTTTACCGGATTGGGTTTTTGAGAAATACGTTTTAAATAGGGTCTACAAAGTTTTTTGGTTCACTTCAAAAACGCATGCGTTTTTTTAACATGGGGGTCTATGGGAAACGCATGTGTTAACGCATGGTACTTATAGGGAGCATGCGTTAACGGATTCGGTACCGGATCCATTAAAAATGCCTCAAAAATGGCAAAGGGAAAAACTGGATCCAGTAATGCATCCAGTAAACAGATGCATGCTCCCAAGTGTGGCCCTAGCCTTATATTCTTAATGCCCCAGATTGTGCATTCACCAGAGCAATTCGCAGCCGATCATTGGTGGTGTCGGGAGTGACCCCATCATTCCTATATCCAAAGAATAGATCATCAATATGTAAGTCCCAGGCAATCAATTTAACAAAAATAACATTAATAATAATAATAATAATAATAATAATAATAATAAAAAATAAGGCCAACATATTCTATCATTTATGTTCTTCACAAAAATATGAATGACGTGAAACTTAGATTAAGGACACTACCAACTAGATACCAATGTAGTGACATAAGGATTGATTTTCACAAAAACATTGGTAAAGGTATATTTTTGTCTGCTATTTTTTTTTATAACAAACATTTGGTTACCTTTTTATTTGTTTCATGTATTATAGGCATTAATAACTTCTTATTGAATCATGATAATGCAAATATGAATTATTTAATATTATAAATGAAGACATGATGTTACTTTGAAACAATCCTTCTCTAAATGTTATCAGATATTCTTTTTGTGTAATTCTTGTTTATTATATTTTAATTAATATATGCAACGAAAAAATGAAATAAAACTCCTTCCGGTTGATGAAGGTCTTTATGTCCTAATAGTAGATGTGATAAAAGCTACAATCTTAGGTAATTTTATCAAAATATTAACTACTTCTCCATTTTTCAAAGTTGTAGTCTAGTTTTGTGACGGTGAGGTGGTTACTAAAGTGTGAGTGTTTTGCCTTTTCTATTTGGGAGTTGCTAAGTTTTCTAAGTTCTCCGATTCTAAGTAATATGCAACCTTCACCGACACATTATTGAAACCCTATTGGATGAAATAAAAATACAAGCAGGTAACCCCCCTTTCTGGATGTAAAGTATGTAAATGGATGTTTATCAGTATTTTCCACCTGTTCTCACAAAGCCTTGTAGCTTTTTTTCATCATGTTGGGAATTTCACTTTTATCCCAACTAAAACCTATTTATATGTAGCTACTAATTTATGACAAAAAAAACATAAATATATTCAGACCTTCTCAAAATGACCAACTTTTCCAAAATTATGCGGCATTAGATTACTCTAACCAAATAAAACTCTCTGTCAGCCATTCTACAAATATTGATCCACACCCCAATACTTACTATAATGGTACAGGTGCATCTCAATGAATTAGAATATCATCAAAAGGTTAATTTATTTCAGTAATTCAATACATAAAGTGAAACACATATATTTTATAGAGTCATTTAAACAGAGTGATCTATTTCATGTGTTTATTTCTGTTAATTTTGATGATTATGAAATGAAAACCCAAAGGTCATTATTTCAGAAAATTAAAGTAGGAAGGATGAAGGGTCTGAGAGATTAAATATTACCTAAAGGTACCGTCACCCACGGCAATATTGCTTGCAATTTCACTGGCAATTTGCTGGTTGCAGTGAAATCATGGACACATCGTTCTATTTGTACACAGCAACAAAATAGAACAATGTGTCCATGATTTCACTGCAACCAGCAAATTGCCAGTGAAATTGTAAGCAATATTGCCGCATGTGACGGTATCTTAAGTATTAGAGGCTTCACCTTTTGTGGTTCTGAGAGTCACAACCACTGTAAAAGCATATTACGGCTGCTGCAGTCCCAAGCATGGTGCACATAGAGTAGGGAGCATGAAGGGTTAAAAACAACGCTGCTGTATTCCACAAGACATCAAAGGGTGAATATAATATTGATTTATTAGTTAACGCATTTCAGGGCTCCCTGGCCCCTTCCTCAGGACAAATCAAATCATATTGCCATGTTTCAGGGTGTTTCAGGGAGCCCTGAAACACATTGACTAATAAATCAATATTATATTCACCCTTCGATGTCTCATGGAATACGGCAGCACAGTTTTTAACCCTTTATCCCCCCTAATTTAATTTTCTGAGATAATGACCTTTGGGTTTTCATTGGCTATAAGCCATAATCATCAACATTTACAGAGATAAACACTTGAAATAGATCACTCTGTTTGTAATTCCTCTATATAATATATGTGTTTCACTTTATATATTGAATTACTGAAAAAAATGAACTTTTGATGATATTCAAATACAGAGATGCACCTGTATATCTGATCACCTGTCCAGGGATATATTATAATCCTTTGAAGGAATTGCTTGAGATTTGAAAAAAAAAAAAAGAATGTATTAGAAGACATTTTTAGCTATTACTACTCTTACATGTAAATGTAGTTATTGTGCAGGACTCTTTAACCTATATTGCAATTGTTTCTAAACTCCATTTCTACACCTAGCATTTCTACTTAAAAAAAATCTCTAATAATTCCATGTACTGTAGCACGATATAGATACACATAGGTATTTTATTTCTCATATTACTGCATTACCTACTGTCATAACACTAAGTTTGATTAGAACAGTCATTAGAACCACCTTTCTTTTTATATTGCAATGTTAGGTGGTGCTAAAGGGCATTTGATATTATCTAACACTCATAATGTTTCATTCACATAGATATGTCACTGCTGTCATTTGCAGGAAAAATTCTATTAATACATTATTTCAACTTCAATAATGTGACCCAAACTGTGAAATGAAAATTATTATAATAAAAAAAATCTAAAAATAAAGAAGAAAAAAGAAACATCATAAAATATGTAGCAAGAAGAGTTTCATATTCCAGTTATGGTTCTGAAGGTTCCCTTAGTTCTAAAGCACTAGTTTATGATCATCTAAACTAATGAGCCTAACTCTTGTGACCATAAAACTGAAATATAATTATGGCATTAAAGATGCCTATATTTGAACTTAATTATTAATTAATTTAATGAGAGTAGGTGAGGTAGTAAAATTGCTAATTAAATAGATCTGTAAAATTGCAGACGGCAGAAGATTTACCTTTAGCAAATGATGAATTTTATTACAGTTACAGCTATATCAATATTCTATTAATATGAAGTATGTCAAAGATTTCTGGATAGAGTTCTAAATGGAAGCTTACTTTCTTGTAAGATCATGTACAAAGCACAGAGTTAATTGTAGCAGAGGATTTATAAAGCACCTTCAGTAGGTGGATGCCAATAATTACTGTTGGATACTATTTGTTCACTGTGCAATATAAAACCTACCAAATATTACAGTAGACGATACCCAGAATATTTGACATTCGATGTAGACGAACAAAAAGCAAAGAAATAAGCTGGAGTACATGCTGGTATAAGAGCAATGTTTAGGTGCATCTTGTCATTGTGGCCATTCAACTAACTAAAGCCGAGATATAAATGAGCAAATACCCTGAATTAAGTAATAATATAGTAATAGTACAAATAATATGACATAGGGTACTTAGTTTATGCTAATTGGATCTGAAACGTCTAAAAGCCATCCCACCGCAACAAGGTGTGCCCAATCAGGATGGCCCCATTACAGGTAGCAATATTGCTAACGATATAGCTGCAACGTCACAGGTTTTGTGACGTTGCAGCGACCTCACCAGCGATCTCGCTGCGTGTCACATAGCAGCGAGCAGCCCCACACTGTGAGATCGCTGATCATTACGGAATGGCCTTGTCCATTGTTTCATCATGGGCCATGCTGCATCGGTGTGTGTGACAGGGGAAACAACCAACGATCTCCATGTTACACCCGTGACAGTGACAGATCCCAACGACCGTCGGGAGACACCACATCGGTGAGTAGATCTGCCTGTGTGGCATCTCACCAGCGACCACTTAGCGACATTCCAGCGATCCCTGCCAGGTCTTATCGTTGTCGGGATCGCTGGAATGTCGCTAGGTGTAATGGGGCTTTTAGTCTTGTAGTTCACTTCTGTATTTGTTATCAGACCTTAAAATAAGCGAGGGCAAAGCAGAACTCAGAGCTGCTTTTCACCTGCCCAAGGAAAGCTATAAAGATAGGGTGCACAGCCTAAAAATGGAAGTTGTGGCCCTGAATGTACAGAGTAAAAAAACTAAAGCAACACTAAAGAAATGAGCAGAAACACATATCGGTATTATTATTATTAATTTATAGAGCACTATTAGCTCCATGGTGCTGTACATGAGACAGAGTTGCATACAAAACAAATTAAAAATACAATAAACAAACTATCAGACTGGTACAGAGGGAGAGAAGACCTTGCCCTAGCTTCCATTCTAGAGGGCAGAGGGGCGGGAGACAGCAGGTTGAGTCTGCTCTGATGGTGGTGCAGCAGCAGCATCTGTGGTGGTGGAGCGCATGTGTAAGTGTAATGTGTAGGCGCGCATTCACATTGTAGCCATTTAATAGACAAAACCTAAGACAAAAAATGAAAATGAGCAAATATCCTGCAGTAGGTAAATATATAGATAGAAAAAGTAAATATCATAGGGTACTTAGTTGGCACTAATTTGATCAAAAAAGTTTAAAAGATATCCCAAGACAACTAGGTGTAGTCAATCTTTGTTTTTATCCTAGATTGTATTCAATGTGTATCAAGTAAGTACCTTAACATAACATACTATATGCAGTATCACATACATAGATAAATAGATACATTGATAGAAACAGGTGTTATGCAGAGATTTGTCAGCCTTTGAGTATTTCAGTGGTTTAGCAGAGGACAAATGCCAGGCCTCTATAAAATCAATATAAAAGATGACTAATAAAAGTATCAAAAATTGTTTCTGACAGAGTGCGCAGAGGAAACCCACTCAATGCTGATAATGCATATTGTTGCATTAGAAACCAAGGGAATGTGAACAAAATTTAAACTAAAAATTAGGATATAAAAGCATGTTACTTATTTTTTTTAACATTTTTATTATTAACTACTTTGTAGTTTAAATAATGGACTACAGAATATAAGGTTTACGACAAATGTACACAAATGGAGCATGAATTACAGGGTGAATACTGCTGTAAATGTTGAAAGCATGTGGCCCACCTAGAGACTTATATTAGAGATCTAGATGTACAAAATGCAATACTAATAACAATTAACAATCTTGAAAGAAGCACTAAGAAAGAAATTAGTGAGGTAGACATAGAGGGTGGAGCAGGCCAGTAATTGAGTTAAGGTAGTAAAAGAAATAGTGAAAATAGGAAGAGCAGTCTTGTTATTGTGCATCTGAACAAAATTGCCAAATAGGTTGATGCAGTGGTATAAATCTCAGAAATGGTAGCTGTAGTGGATATTGCTCTCTCTATTGGTCAAGGGCCGAGTCCAGGTAAAACCTAGGGTAATTTAAGTAGAGTAAGACAGTAGGTGCTAAAAGGAATTTTATAACCAGGAAGATGGATAGAATAATTTCTTGCCATGGCAGCCTCAACTTGATTGCTCAAATAGATTGCTGCCTATCAGGTACCAGGGTGCTGCATATGGTAGAACTTCGCAATTTTAGTTTTCCATGTGGGAACCAGCAGCACAGCAGAATAGGTAGACTAATTTTAAAGAATTGGGCTGCATACTGAAGAGAAGGATTTTCAAGATAATATTTTCTGTAATACTGCTAGTGTCATATACACCACAGGAGAGATAGCGAGAACATATGGTAAAGGGTTAAATGCATGGCTTACAATTTGAAGTAAAGCAGAAGGATTTTGGTTCCTACAGTACTGGACTGACAGTACAATCTGTATTCTGCTAAAAAGTTGCACCTCAATTGTGGGGATTGGCTGTGCTGAGGTAGAGGATTCTAGCAGGAGTCACAGAGTATTTAAACTAGGGTGAGGTGGAAAAAAGTAAAGTAAATAAAGTATTAGATAAGTTAGGGGGGAAGGGGGTAGACTATTGCCATGCATAACGAAATGGACTATAGATGGAGGATTACGCCAGTGAACAAGGAAATCCATACGTTAGGCTGTGGTCACAGTACCATTTTTCACATGCATTTTTGGAGACCTGCGTTTTCAAAAACGCATGTAAAAAACGCACCCATAGGCCCCCATGTTAAAAAACGCATGCCCTAATAGCCAAAAAGCATGTGTGACTGTCCCATGCGTTTTTGGAGCATATACAAAAACGCATGCGTTTTTGTAGAAAACGCATGCGTTTTCTACAAAAACGCATGCGTTTTTCAAAACGCTCAAAAAAATACTACAAGCACTATTTTTAGGTGCAGATTCAAAAACGCACCCAAAAACGCAGGGAGCCATCACACACCTTACAAAACTCATGCTGACATGAAAAAAAGCATGAGTTTTGTTAAATCACTTAAAAAAACGCATGGCAACTGTGACCACAGCCTTACAAACTAACCAAAAAGACAAATGTGCTTACCAAATTTCAGGAAATAGCATTTCTGAAAGTGAATAAGGAAAATTGAATTGATATATTAAGGATAAGTTCAGAAGTACCAGAAGTCTGACAAACAAAATGGACGAGCTTCAGGCCTTAATACTGGAGACACACCATGATGTAGTTGGTGTTTCTGATACCAGATTAAACTCTTCACATGGATGGGCTGTAAATCTGCATGGTTTTATGAGCTTTCAGAATGACAAGGCAAACAGAAGAGCTGGTGTATGTCAGCATACAACAAGTGAAAAGTAAGTAAGGCACCTTTCACATCAGCACTTTTGCATGTTCATGTCAGATCCGGCAGCTTTGCCGCATCTGCAGCGTAACAGCTGACTTACGGCAAGCCCCTTTCATTCCCTATGGGACTTGTGGTCAGGTGTGGCAGTTGAGGTTTTGCAGGATATGGTAAATCCGGCACTTTCAGTGAACACTGCTAGCAGTGTTTTTTGACTTGCCACAAGTGCTGGATCCGGCAAAATTACAACTGCTGCACCTGACCGCAAGCCCACAGGGAATGAATGGGGCTTGCTGCAATAGAGCCATTATGCGACAGATGCAGCAAAGCTGCCGGATCTGCCGCGAACAAGCAAAATCGCTGATGTGAAAGTAGCCTAAGGCAACATCTATACAAAGTTGAAAGGTGATAAAGGTGAATCTAGTGAAGTGGATTCTGGTAGCTGTAGGTCATGGTGAGCAGGATAGACTGAAGGTGATGATAGCATTATAGCATGTGGATCAGCGATGACCTGAACAACAACATATGCAGGAGGTCAGAAAAACAGACAAGATCTGCAATTAAGCATCAGATGAAGTAGACCTGGGGGTGTGGATACACACAATAGCATTAGATATAAAGACAATCAATGACTTGCAGCAAAAAAATGGAATATGCACTTTCTGCAGGTAGATGGTTAATGGCAGTCAAATGGTAGCAGCAAACAGATGGTTAATTGTACAGATACATATTTGCAGCAGACCAGTGATTAGTGGTATATTCAAATGCTTGAACCAGACCACAGGACACCAAAGATTAAAAGCCAACCTGGTTAAAGGCTTGTGCTGATGATTAACTGCAAAAACTGAGGTATGAAAAACACCCAAACAATAGCAAAAAGTTGGAAATTTGGAATCTTGAATGCAGAGATGGGTGTGGACTACACCTAGGTAACTTGGACTGAGTTTAGAAATAACTGCTGGAAATTGAAATGAAGTCAAGAGTAGCAAGAGATAATCAGATACCTACCTGGGTGCCTCACCCAAGCGGAAGGTGAAGCAACTCTTAACAAGAACATTATTATTTTTTTAACAATTCTATTGCAATGGTTAGGCAGCAATGCGTTAGCAGGCTTTTAAAGGCCTTGAGTGATGATATCAAAGGAATTTGCCAGGTTACCATATTAATCTGGCATGATCGAGTACTAAGAGATACAATGTATATAGGAAGATATGTATTAGCTCAATGGTTACTCCATAATAATTCCTCCACCCCTCAGCAGGGATTGCACCTGGGTAAATCCGCAGAGTTGATTACAAGGCAAAAGAAAAAACATGTCCAGCAAAGAGAAAAGGCACTACATGGAGATTAAAAAAAAACACATTCCATTTTTTAAAAAAGCACCAGATCACACAGGTAAAAGCTTTTCCCACACAGGGAGACTCCGACGATGCATTTTGGCCAATATACACAGCATTAATTATCAGTGCTTAAGTCTCAACAGGTTTGTAGTAGATAATCCGCAGCACAATCTGAAAGCATAGGCTAGTACAATAGTGATTTTAGGACATCTAAGCTACCGAGATATTATAATAATAATATAATAATATTTATTCATTTATATAGTGCTATTAATTCCATAGCACTTTACATACACCAGTAATGCTGTCTTTATTGAGGCTCATAATCTAAACATCCTATCAGTATGTCTTTACAATGTGGGAGGAAACCGGAGTGCCCGGAGGAAACCCACACAAACACTGGGAGAACATACAAACTCCTTGCAGATGTTGTCCTTGGTGTCCTTGGTGGGAATTATTGACTAGAATAATCATTATATTTCAACTGTGAAGGTTGGGGAATTCCTTAGTTTTTACGAATGTACAACTAGAAACCCTATGGATAGGGATTAAAGGAAAAGACATACGTGGTGCTCCCTCTGAGTGTAGTAATTAGTGCAAATGAGAAATAAGCAACAAATATTTATCTTATGCTCACCTGGTTTAGGAGGTGAGAAAACTTTGAGAAGCTCAATGAATCAGGAGTCTATCGTTATTTTCCTCCTTGGTCGCTGGTCACCCAGGAAGCCTGAAATGGAACCTCTTAGGGTAAGTGCACATTACCCGGCGTGTTTGTCGGCGGCTGCTGGCGGGACCCGCCAGGAAGCTCCGGCGCCGTGCACCGGCTTCTTGGCGGTATGAGCTGCGGAGCCGGGCGGTATCCGGCGGCTGCCCAGCGGGTTCTCGGCGGCGATTCTGCAGCGGCTGGAAGCAGCACATGATTCTGCTTGCAGCCGCTGCAGAACCGGCCGGTTTTTAGAACATGGTCATTCTTTGCTAACCCGCTGGGAAACCTGCGGGTTAGCAACGGATGACGCTGGGTAACCGCCGGTATGTGCACAGGCTTGGGCGGGTTACATTAGTTTCAATGTTAATCCAAACGTCGGTTTGGATTAACATAAATTTAAATAAAACTAATGTATGCAAAACGGCGGTTTACACAGGTAAACCGCCGAAAACCCGCCCAGTGTGCACATACCCTTAAGGCTCCACAAAGGTCACATATACCACAATGAAAAGATAATGTCCTGTAGGTTGTGGCATTGACCTTGTCTATGGATCTCTGTTCATATCTGAATCAAAACAATTTTGCTGACGTTTTTGCTTTCATGATAAAACATTTGTATTACTCCATAAAAAACTAAAAGAAAAAAAAAATTTACTGAAAAAATTCATATAACAGGTGGACAAGGAAAAATTCGTACAACACGTTGCAGCTAAAAATGATAATTATAGCCTTCTTCAGGTACATAAAAAGCTCCAACAAATACAAAATAAGCACCCACACTTTTGGTGCTCCTTAATGAGTGATAGAAGGGCAGGACCGAAACTCTGTAAAAAAAAACTTTTTTTGTGTGTTTATGGAATAGTAAAAAATGTTTATCATGAAAGCATAATGGTGGGTTTACACACACCAATTTATCTGTTCAATCTCTGAACCAATCTCTGGTTGCAGTGAAATCATGGATACATTGCTCCATGTTGTACACAGCCACAAAATGGAGCAATGTATCCATGATTTCACTGCAACCAGAGATTGGTTCAGAGATTGAACAGATAAATTGGTATGTGTAAACGCACCATAAGACTTCAGTGAAATTGTTTTAATACAGATATAAACAGAGATCCATAGAAAAGGTCAGCGCTACAACCTACATGACCTTATCTTTTCATTGTGTTCAGTTTTTTTTATACATTTTGTGAGGATTTTGTACTGTATATAGGAAGCTCTGGGGGTTTACATACTATGTATATGGAGCTGTGTGGCATTAAACTGTTTACAAGGTTGCTGTTACTGTATATAAGTAAGTGAACCTGTTGAGCAGCAACGCCTTCAGGGTGCAGAGCAGCTTGGCTTTCTTCACAGCCTTGCAATACATACGTGTCAAAACTTTTTCACTGCAGCACTCCTTAGTGAATTCTGTTTTAGTAGTCCTTTATTCAGGCTTCCAATGGACCCATACACAAGAGATGGCCACGTATCGGGCACACACGCCCTTTGTCAAATTACCTGTGAATATTTTGACAGTTAGAAGACGCCTGTGTGAAGATAATCTGTTATCAAAAAGTACCAGCAAAGGCCCACTGTTAAAAAAAGATATGTACTGAAGCAGATACAATTTGCCAAAGAGATATGGACAAATATTGTGTGACCTAATGAAAGTAAAATTGTTGTTTTTCGTTTCAAGGGCCGCAGACAGTTCATCAGATTACGCCCCAAACTCTGAATTCAAGCCACAGTATACATAGAAGTCAGTGAAGAATGGTGGTTGCCAGCATCATGATATGGGCATGTTTCTCTTACTATGGTGATGGGCCTATTTCTGGCATACCAGGGATCATGGACCAGTTTGCATATATCAAAATATTTGAAGAAGTCATGTTGCCTTCCACTGAATTGGAAATGGCCTTGAAATGGGTATTTCAACAAGACAATTACCCTAAGCAAAACACTAAATGAACAACAGAAGAAGTAGATAACTGTGGAGCTATATTGCTTACAAAAGTGTTACAAATTTTACTGAAGTACATGGACAAAGAGAGTATATACACATTAATAGTGTAGGATAAAAAGTGGTGATACACAGTCTGCAGATCTACAAAGAATGAGCCCCTTGATTCATGAATATAGTACCCATTATCCAAAATACTGTAATGTAAAGAACATTGTATACAGATTAGGGATGAGCGAGTCTACTCGCTAGGACTCGTTACACGGCGATTCTTAAGGGACTCGCCGGACTCGGGAATCGGCGAGTCTTTTAGCGAATACTCGCCGATTCCCGAGTCCAGCGAGTTTGCGACAGGAGGAGGTAAGGTCAGCTTTGACAGCACCCCCCCCCGGTTCTCAAGGCTGCCCGGACCTGACAGCACCCCCCCCCCCCCCCCCGGTTCTCAAGGCTGCCCGGACCTGACAGCACCCCCCCCCCCCCGGTTCTCAAGGCCGCCCGGACCTGACAGCACCCCCCCCCCCCCCCCGGTTCTCAAGGCCGCCCGGACCTGACAGCACCCCCCCCCGGTTCTCAAGGCTGCCCGCACCTGACAGCAACCCCCGGCTCTCAAGGCTGCCACCCAGGGGAAGAGGCTCCAGCCAGCCCCTGAGTCCAATGCAAGTGAATGGCAATCTGAGAGTCCGAATCCTAGCGAGTCTGCGATTCCGAGTCCTGTATTCTCTATTAGGGACTCGCGAATCCCTATTCCCTATTCATTAACATTGGACTCGCTAGACTCGCCACGAGTACCGAGTCCTGGGCTCGGACTCGTGCGAGTCTAGCGATTCCGAGTAATTTAGGACTCGCTCATCCCTAATACAGATAGGTATGAATACACACACTCAATCATCATCATCATAGCTTTACAATGTGATAACAATATGCCATCATAAAATGGATACAGTGTTTGAACTACAATGATTATAGTAATACCTCAGTTTTCATCGATAATCAGTCCATATCGATGAAAACCAAAATCGACGAAAACTGAGGCAACGATTTCCATAGGAACCAATGTTAAATGAATTAACTGATTCGAGACACTGAAAAAGACCTATAAAAACCCCATTTCATAGTGAATAAAGATAGCGGTTAATGATAGAAATGACTGTAAAAGGTATATGAACCACTAATTAAAAAAATAAATAAATAAACATTTATTGTGTTTTTTATTTTAAAAAAAGCTATTTTTGGTGTATGGGAGATGTCGAGGAGGGGATAGAGGGGTGTACTTTTTATTTTTTGGAAGGGGAATCTCATTTTTATGGCTGAATTAGTAGCAATGTATGGACCGAAATCGACAAAAACCGAGGCATCCACTAAAACTGAGACACGATTTTCATTAAAAAAAGCAACGAAAGCCAAAACCGATGATATCAAAAGTCGATGAAAACCGAGGTATCACTGTATTTAGATAGTAAATAAGCCATAACTTTACATTGCAAATATCGGTGGGTATCAGTGGGTCTTACACCGAAACTAGATGTCCTGACACAGCAGTAAGATGAAGGTTTAGTTATTGGTACACCAAATGTATTGCCCTCAATCCTTCAATCAATGTAACGGCACCAATCTGGTGCCTACAGTGCATAAAGTAGAGAATGATTGGTAAAAAACGATGTACCACCTGCAGGCAGTCATTACCAGTGGCTCAGGCAGACACGTCAGCTGGGAATCATGCCCAGGGCAGGATTACTGATCAGCAAAACATGATGTACCTGTGGGCAGTACGTTTTCCCTAACAGTCTCCACTTTATGCACTTTACGCACCAGACTGATGCCTTTACATTGATTGAAGGACTGAGAGCATTATATTTGGTGTACCAATAACTAAACCTTCATCTTACTGAGGTGTCAGGACATCTAGATTTGGTGTAAGACCCACTCATACCAACTGATATTTGCAATATAAAGTTACGAGTTATTTACTATCTAAATAATCATTATAGGTCAACCACTGCATTCATTTTATGATGGCATATTGTTATCACTTTGTAAAGCTAGGATGTTCTGACTATTTATGATTGTGTGTATTTATATGCTATCTGTCAAAGTGAAAGTGATAGTGTACAAAAGACTGGGATCAAGGAGATAATTTCAAAACCGTAATCAATACTTTATTTATCAACACCTACCGTGTTTCCCCGAAAATAAGTCACCCCCGAATATAAGTCAGGGCAGGGCTGGCGCAGAATTTTCCAATATAAGTCATACCCCGATTATAAGACAGGGTGACTTATTTTCGGGAAATACGGTATAAGACAAGGGGGGGGCGGGGGGGGGGGGGCGCTGCGCAGTATTTCCTACCTTGTCCCCCGGTCTGCTGTGCCTTGTGGTTCCCCCTGCTTCAGTTCCATCATCATCGGTGCTGGGGGCTGCCATCTTGCTTCTTCTCTCCGCCCCCGGCCAGTGATGTCAGAGCAGGCCGCGCTGTGATTGGCTAGCACCCGTGATCACGTGTCACGGGTGCTAGCCAATCACAGCGCAGCCTGCTCTGACATCACTGGCCGGGGGCGGAGAGAAGAAGCAAGATGGCAGCCCCCAGCACCGATGATGATGGAACTGAAGCAGGGGAAACCACAAGGCACAGCAGACCGGGAACGGAGCGAGGACCTCACCGGAAGGCACAGAGGACATCCCAGCACAGAAGAAGAGGATCGAGGAGGCAGCACAGCGGTCGGCACAGGGGACAAGGTAGGAAGCTGTGTGTATGTGTATATATATGTGTGTGTGTGTGTGTGTGTGTGTGTATATATGTGTGTATATGTGTGTATGTATGGGTATGTGTATGTAAGTAGGCTGGTGGCTGCCAATATAAGCCATACCCCAAAAATAAGACATGGGGCCACTTTTGGCCCCCAAAAAAATATAAGACAGTGTCTTATTTTCGGGGAAACACGGTAGCAGAAAGAACACAAGATACAAACTTTAAAAACAATTAGAAACCATGTAGAAAATACACTAGATACAAATTGCCCATGCTTTAGCTAATACAAATGGATACAATGCTAAAGCACAATAAAGGTAGCACTGAAAATGGAAGTATATGAAAGATGGAATACACCACTCAATGACAAAAGAGCTCAGTGCAGCATGAAGCACAGAAATGTGACTACACTTTCACCAAGTCAAACGCATGACGTTGTGCAATAATTGGTGGGAGCAGGTCAGTCACATAGCACTAGGTGTGCCCAAGTAAAGAGAAAATTATCGCATGTGCCTGTTGAATAGGGAGCCTGTGGATGCAAAACCCCAATAAGGTGCAGAAATTTGAACGGCTCTTTTCAAAAAGAATATGAACAAACCACTAATTAGTATGCAAAGCTGCAGAATGTCACAAAACTGAGAGCTTGCTAAATCAATGTGGAACCAAGAATGGCATGTTACACAGATTAAGGCAGTTCATTGTAACAATGGCACCTGATAAACATGTAAAACTGGGAACTCAAGTGTTGTAAGTTTCCTATAAATACTGAACCATTTTAGTCACATGATCTCTAAAGCACAGCATCAGTCTAAAAACTAAAGGTGTATACAATTCCCGGACTGTAGCCCACATGGAGGTAGAGAAAAGAGAGAGAGCTCTGGACTAGAGACAGTCACTGGTAGTGGAGACCTATCTAGGTGGTGATACAACTTGAGTGCTTGTTTGCAAGGCATGGGCAGCAGAGACCCCCTAACACCCTACGCGTGTTGTTGCTTCTGGGGACAACTTCCTCAGGGGTAAGGAGCTCCTTATGGGTTAAGGGGGCGAGGGGAGGAATTTTTTAGGGGGGGTGGAGGTGCAGGTTTGGGGAGGGTGCGGGGGGCAGGTTTGGGGATAGGAGAAGTTTAGGGGTGGGGGCTGAGTGTGAGGGGTAGATTTGGGTGGGAGCATGGGCGGATGGGGCGAGTTGGGGGGAGGTGTAATGGGGTAGGATTGATATGTATAGTGGACATACATACATACATACACAAAGACATACACTCAGCTTATAACTAAGAACAGTTAGTTACTATGCCCAGGCAACGCAGAGCTCTACAGCTAGTAATACTATAATAAGAGAGATATCGGTGAACCATATTACAAATAAGGGGGATCAATATAATATAAATATAAGGGATTGTGAGGTTAACATACTACATACTGCAGCTGTCAGGACATCATACTATGTATAAGGGAGCTGTGGGGACATCATATTGAATTTAAGGAGGTGTGGGAGCATTACAGTGTTTATAGGCAGATAGGGAGGCCATCATATGGTATATTGTAAGTTTGTGTGGATCATTACAGCTGTATTATATGGTGTAATCCTGAAAATGAGACAGGGACAGTCTCGAAAGGCATAGAAATAAACACTACTTCCACGGAGTATTTAGTCCATCTTCACTTTATACAGCAGGGTGAATCGTTCTCATCTTCTGTTTTTGTGATCCTGGCATTTACGTGACCATCCACGTGGAATGGTGGATCCAGCAGCAGCTGTATAAGGCGCTAATACTGGTTGTGGGTCACACAACCAGACAAAGTGAGCAGTATTGCATTGAACATTGACAGCATTTAAAGGAGATAAGACCCTATTGCGCCCTTGTCTGCCCCTATAGGTAATAAATAGTGGCACATACATAGACTCCCAGCGGTTTTCAGTAAAGCGAAACCAATGGTGACTCATGCGCTGACATATTTTCTGGCAGTTGTAAGTGTAATGCTGTTGGTGGTGGTGCACATGCAGATTAATATCTTGGTTCATCATTGAGTCAAGATCTGAATCTGTGCAAGGCCCGCCACTGGCCCCATTTTGTTGAAAACCATCGAGGGATAAATCTGCACAAGCACTGCCTGTGGTTAAGATACCACCAGCGCAAACTTGAAAAAAGGTGGCACAAACAGACACTAGAAACAGGCAGAGGGGCTGGGGCCGGGCCAAAGTCTATACCCATAGTGCTGTCCAACAGTCCTGACCCAATGCATGAAAGCTTGTTACACTCAAACTTCAAATGTGGATTTATCCACTAAGGGTATCTTTTGAATCTCTTTAACAGTATTCTTATGGCCATGTCATTATTTTAACATGCTAAATCATGATGACAGATTATTTTTAAAGATTAGGGAGTCAATTTGTGTATATTAAATCTGAGTGATTATTTTGAAATCCACATCAGGTTTACAAAAGTTCCCTATAAAAAATTGCTCTTTCTCTTTCTGTCCTTTTAGCTCTCCCCTTTATTTTTCCAAGCAATCGAAGAGGTTTAATATTACCCTCCTTATTTGCAAAGAATAGAAAAAGGCTTTTTATTAGGAGCTATCACTCCAGTTTATCTCAGATCAATACATTCAGTCACACTGAGTGACCATACAGGGAAGGCACTTCCCTATATATCACTTATATCTTTGGATTAGTATTTACAGAATGAGACTTCACCTCAATGTTAAATTTGCTTCTCCAGAAGTAGTACATTACAATCAAATTAGGAGTATTTCTATACCTAGATGGAATGATCTGACCTACTGTCCTTCCACTATGCAAGCATAAAATAAAGCTCCTTGGCCGGACCTTAGCTTTTACATTGGCTGTGATAGACCCCCTATGTGACTGTGCTAGAGCATGTGATGTGATAGCTGCAGGGCATTATGGATAAATCCATGTGCTGATGCTCTCTGATTCATCAGTAGTGTTTAAAATGATGATTATTCTTTTGGCCAATCAAAGTGAATTGAATCACAGATTGTTTGAATCTGCAGGTCCCTGCAAATTTCTAGAAATTTGACTGAGAATCAATCTTCCGCTGATCAATCTACTCAACTTTAGAAATTGTACAATTATGAGATATTTTAGCGATAAAAAAACCCTTTTTATATGTTTGGTCTTAGGAGTAAGCTTTGCATGTGCAATCTACAAAGCTAAATAAAATAAAGATATTACAGGCCCACCTCTTCCGACAAGTCTACAGCCTGCAGTAATCATTAGTCCACTATACCGCAGCACAACCCTTCCTTTGTAGACTGTGAGCCTTGGTGGGCAAGGTCCTCTCTCCTCATCTACTGTATCCTCACCCATCCCTTGTAGACTGTGAGTCCTCATGGGCAGGGTCCGCTCTCCTCACCTACTGTATCCTCACCCATCCCTTGTAGACTGTGAACCCTCATGGGCAGGGTCCGCTCTCCTCACCTACTGTATCCTCACCCATCCCTTGTAGACTGTGAACCCTCATGGGCAGGGTCCGCTCTCCTCACCTACTGTATCCTCACCCATCACTTGTAGACTGTGAACCCTCACGGGAAGGGTCCTCTCTCCTCCTGTACCTGTGTGTACCTTGTATTGTTCATGATTATTGTACTTGTCTATTTTATACCAATTTTTACATCTAAGGTGCCATGGAATAAGTGGAATAATAATAATAATAATAATAATAGTAATAATTTACAATATAATCTAGTATATTCAGTATAAACATGGAATCTTTTCTAATGTTCTTAAAAAACATTGTGATTTATTTATTTATTTTTTTACACAGCTCCGTGACTATGTAATAACCTTTCCTTGTGAAAATCTATGTATTGATTTATAAAAATGATCCACTCTAAAAAATAAAGCAAAACTGGTATCTTAATAAAATTACAGAAACGTATTTCCTGAAAGCCACCCAAGTATAACTATTTATTTTAACTAAAGTAATCAAGATTAATGGAAGCAGTTATGACACATGCTGTTTGCTAAGAAACAAATAGAGCAATTGCTCAGGGCAAACTTCATTAAGAAATCAGATAAAATTACAAAAACTGATTATATTTCAAAACTCAGCAGCGGCTCCAATTGCAGGAAAGGGGGCCGCAATTAACACAATTGGTCTTGTTCAAATCAGTATTTGTAATCTCATTAGAATATTATATTTTAATCATTCTAATAACAGCCCAGTTTGAGGTTATGCCTCATGTGCAAATGTTAACTGTAAGATTTAACATTATTTATTTTCTAAGAGTATTGTTTAGTATTTCACTGTCTAAAGAATATTGACTACTTAAATCTAAAATATCTCCGGATTTGACAGTTAAAAGAGTTGGCGGCTTTCTCTTGCCAGTTTAACGTTTCTCAGGATCTGACCAACACTTTTGTCCATAAAATGGCTGCTGATAGAGGAGCATGTGATCTAACCTGTCCATTACTTTCCTTTCCCCAAAAAAAAACAGCTTTCCGATATGAGGTGTTTTTCTTTTGGAGAAGCCTGATGGACAGACCTGGTCTCATGCTCTTCCATCAGCAGCCATTTTTTGGATAGAAGTTCTGGTCAGTTGGTTACAAAACCTGAATTAGGCTGCTTTCCCATCAGCGGTTTTCGCTGATCGCGGCAGTTGCGGTGAAAAAAACGCAACTGCCGCGATTACCGCATAACGGCCGCACTTGCGGTTCACTTGTGGCAAGCCACATACAATGTCTATGGGGCTTGCGGCAAGTTCGGTATCGGCACTTGGGGCAGGTGCGGCCGTGAAAAAACGCGGTATACCGCGTTTTTTTTTCGCGGCCGCACCTGCGGCAAGTGCCGAAACCGCACTACACCACACCTGCCGCACACTTACCACAAGCCCCATAGACATTGCATGGGGCTTGCCACAAGTGAACCGCAAGTGCGGCCGTTATGCAGTAATCGCGGCAATTGCGGTTTTTTACCGCAACTGCCGCGATCAGCGTAAAACGCTGATATGAAAGAGGCATTAAGCATAGAAATTGGTAAACCTCATTAAGCTAAAATATACTTCTTAGCATTATGCTAACTTAAATCATATTTTCAATATTTTTTTAATAACTGATAGAGTATTCAAGGGTTGTCAAATGAATTAATTTATTGCTAATTGGTTATTAGACATCATGTCCATACAATATCCACAAGATGTAATATGTTCACACGATGATGCCATATCAGAGGAACTATTTGACAACTCACAGTTTTCTTATTATTTATCAAAGATGTTTAAATAGAAATTTACTTGTTATCGAGTTTAATGAAATTTGCAGGTCTCACAAAATTTGAACAAAAGAAAATGGTTGGGCACAATTTCTTATAGTGCTGAAGATTGCATCAAGTTCAAATGATGTTAGGCTTAGGCGGCCGTCACACGCTGCAATATCGTGAGTGATATTGTAATCGATCACGTGCACACGCGATCGCTAACAATACCGCTCACATCGCTGGTGAGATGTCACACAGACAGACTCACCAGCGACGTGGAGCAGCGAGATCGCTGGTAACTATGGTACACATCGGGTTACTAGGCGCCGCGCGGCGCTTAGTAACCCAACGGTTACCATAGATACCATCTCCCAGCATAGGCTGTGCCGCTGGGAGATCGTTCATCGTGGTGTCATACACCACGATGAAGCAGATTGTTCAAGCGTTTATCGCTTGATATGAGCTCCGGCTCTCATATCTGCGATGTCACGATCACGCGATTTTACATTGTAAAATCGCTTGATTGCACGCAGTGATGCACAAACGATATCGCTTAAGCGATCAAAAAGCAGATCACTTAAACGATATCGTTAGCAATATTGCAGCGTGTGACGGCCGCCATAGTTGTGTGGACTTTCACATTATGGCTTGCAGCTATCATATCAACATGGTGTGGTCATCACATTCAATCAGGGGAGATCATCGTGATTATAGATGAGTGATTTTGAAAAAATCAGATTTTCTGATTTCAGAAACTCTTCCCAAAGTTGTTATATACAGCAAATACATTTGCATGAATGTCAAAATGATATATTGCAATTGCTCGGAAAATACATGTGTGGGAGAGGAGAGAGAAAGAGGGCAAAAGAACACTCAGCAGAGAAGACCCTACTAACCATAAGAAATTACACTTTATAGGAGACACAGGACCCTGCTGCCCATATATAGTTTACACACTTCATAAAACATGTGCACGGGGAGAGGGAGTAGGAGGCATTTTTCAGAGCGGTAGCAAAATTGGATGCGGTTTTGTTAACATGGGCCCCTATGGGACCAGATTCGGTACTGAAAGGTACATAAATGTACCTTGCAGTACCAGATCCGGATCCAGATGAGGTTTTGAAAATTGCAAAAACCACATATCAAAACCGGATGCGTTAATGCATGGATGTGGTTACCACATTGTGCCTTTTAAGTGTGACCCTAGTCTAAGACCTGGATTCTGCACTGCCTCCGTCTATTTTTTTTAAGACCTGCTGGCACATAGCAAGGTAAAATACAAGGGATAGGAACTATTCTGACCGGGTACACCTTGTAGCGGTAGGATGACTTTTACACTATTTTAATGACAGTAGTGTCATTTACGTTGCCTATTTTATTTACATGTACTATTGCTTTTTATATATACTGTATATATATAGATATAGATATATATAGATATATATCTATATATATCTATATATATATATACTGTATATATATATACAAACTAGCGCATCTCAATGAAATAGAATATCTTCAAATATCAATATATTGCCATGTTTCAGGGTGTTTCTGGGAGGCCTGGAACACATTGAATAATAAATCAATATTGTATTCACCCTTTGATGTACAGTATTGTTGAATACGGTAGCATGGTTTTTAACCCTTCATCCTCCCTACTTTAATTTTCTGAAATAATGATCTTTGGGTTTTCATTGGCTGTAAACTATAATCATCAACATTAACATAAATAAACACTTGAAATAGATCACTCTGTAATGGCTCTATCTATTATATAAAACCCGAAGGCCACTTCCGCCCAAAATCCGCTTCCGCTTCCGTGATGGCCTCCCTCCTGTGTCCAACTCCGGAACCGGAAGCACCAGACCCACGAGCGGCGCCACCGGCCCTGCACAGAGCCCCGTCTGCGGCCGCCCACATCCCGCCCACAGCCCTGCAGCTCACCGCCCACCAACATCCGCCAACCGGCCCGGAACGAGTGTGGGGCCTCCGCCGGCACAGCTCCCAGTCCTGCCGCTCTCTCCACAGACCGGCTGACGCTCCTCCATCACCCAGCTAGCCCCGCCCACACTCCGCCCCCGGCCTCCGGAACCGCCAACAGCACTGCCGCTGCCCGCCGCCCGCCAACAGCCCAGTAAGTCTTCCGCCACCCTGCCTCCGCTCTCCTCTGCCACCTCCAGCCCTCCTCTGCCCCCTCCAGCCCTGCTCTGCCCCCTCCAGCCCTGCTCTGCACCCTCCAGCCCTGCTCTGCACCCTCCAGCCCTGCTCTGCACCCTCCAGCCCTGCTCTGCACCCTCCAGCCCTGCTCTGCACCCTCCAGCCCTGCTCTGCACCCTCCAGCCCTGCTCTGCACCCTCCAGCCCTGCTCTGCACCCTCCAGCCCTGCTCTGCACCCTCCAGCCCTGCTCTGCACCCTCCAGCCCTCACTGCTGACCCCTGAGCCCTCACTGCTGACCCCTCAGCCCTCACTGCTGACCCCTGAGCCCTCACTGCTGACCCCTGCGCCCTCACTGCTGACCCCTGAGCCCTCACTGCTGACCCCTGAGCCCTCACTGCTGACCCCTGAGCCCTCACTGCTGACCCCTGAGCCCTCACTGCTGACCCCTGCGCCCTCACTGCTGACCCCTGCGCCCTCACTGCTGACCCCTGCGCCCTCACTGCTGACCCCTGCGCCCTCACTGCTGACCCCTGAGCCCTCACTGCTGAGCCCTCACTGCTGACCCCTGAGCCCTCACTGCTGACCCCTGAGCCCTCACTGCTGACCCCTGAGCCCTCACTGCTGACCCCTGAGCCCTCACTGCTGACCCCTGAGCCCTCACTGCTGAGCCCTCACTGCTGACCCCTGAGCCCTCACTGCTGACCCCTGAGCCCTCACTGCTGACCCCTGAGCCCTCACTGCTGACCCCTGCGCCCTCACTGCTGACCCTGCGCCCTCACTGCTGACCCCTGCGCCCTCACTGCTGACCCCTGAGCCCTCACTGCTGAGCCCTCACTGCTGACCCCTGAGCCCTCACTGCTGACCCCTGAGCCCTCACTGCTGACCCCTGAGCCCTCACTGCTGACCCCTGAGCCCTCACTGCTGACCCCTGAGCCCTCACTGCTGACCCCTGAGCCCTCACTGCTGACCCCTGAGCCCTCACTGCTGACCCTGAGCCCTCACTGCTGACCCCTGAGGCTGCGCCCTCACTGCTGACCACTGAGCCTGCGCCCTCACTGCTGACCCCTGAGCCCTCACTGCTGACCCCTGCGCCCTCACTGCTGACCCCTGCGCCCTCACTGCTGACCCCTGCGCCCTCACTGCTGACCCCTGCGCCCTCACTGCTGACCCCTGCGCCCTCACTGCTGACCCCTGCGCCCTCACTGCTGACCCTGCGCCCTCACTGCTGACCCCTGCGCCCTCACTGCTGACCCCTGCGCCCTCACTGCTGACCCCTGCGCCCTCACTGCTGACCCCTGCGCCCTCACTGCTGACCCCTGCGCCCTCACTGCTGACCCCTGCGCCCTCACTGCTGACCCCTGCGCCCTCACTGCTGACCCCTGCGCCCTCACTGCTGACCCCTGCGCCCTCACTGCTGACCCCTGAGCCCTCACTGCTGACCCCTGAGCCCTCACTGCTGACCCCTGCGCCTCACTGCTGACCCCTGCGCCCTCACTGCTGACCCCTGCGCCCTCACTGCTGACCCCTGAGCCCTCACTGCTGAGCCCTCACTGCTGACCCCTGAGCCTCACTGCTGACCCCTGAGCCCTCACTGCTGACCCCTGAGCCCTCACTGCTGACCCCTGAGGCTGCGCCCTCACTGCTGACCACTGAGCCTGCGCCCTCACTGCTGACCACTGAGCCCTCACTGCTGACCCCTGAGCCCTCACTGCTGACCCCTGAGCCCTCACTGCTGACCCCTGAGCCCTCACTGCTGACCCCTCACTGCTGACCCCTGAGCCCTCACTGCTGACCCCTGAGCCCTCACTGCTGACCCTGAGCCCTCACTGCTGACCCCTGAGCCCTCACTGCTGACCCCTGAGCCCTCACTGCTGACCCCTCAGCCCTCACTGCTGACCCCTGAGCCCTCACTGCTGACCCCTGAGGCTGCGCCCTCACTGCTGACCACTGAGCCTGCGCCCTCACTGCTGACCACTGAGCCCTCACTGCTGACCCCTGCGCCCTCACTGCTGACCCCTGCGCCCTCACTGCTGACCCCTGCGCCCTCACTGCTGACCCCTGCGCCCTCACTGCTGACCCCTGCGCCCTCACTGCTGACCCCTGCGCCCTCACTGCTGACCCCTGCGCCCTCACTGCTGACCCCTGCGCCCTCACTGCTGACCCCTGCGCCCTCACTGCTGACCCCTGCGCCCTCACTGCTGACCCCTGCGCCCTCACTGCTGACCCCTGCGCCCTCACTGCTGACCCCTGCGCCCTCACTGCTGACCCCTGCGCCCTCACTGCTGACCCCTGAGCCCTCACTGCTGACCCCTGAGCCCTCACTGCTGACCCCTGAGCCCTCACTGCTGACCCCTGAGCCCTCACTGCTGACCCCTGAGCCCTCACTGCTGACCCCTGAGCCCTCACTGCTGACCCCTGAGCCCTCACTGCTGACCCCTGAGCCCTCACTGCTGACCCCTGAGCCCTCACTGCTGACCCCTGAGCCACCGCCCTCACTGCTGACCCCTGAGCCACCGCCCTCACTGCTGACCCCTGAGCCACCGCCCTCACTGCTGACCCCTGAGCCACCGCCCTCACTGCTGACCCCTGAGCCACCGCCCTCACTGCTGACCCCTGAGCCACCGCCCTCACTGCTGACCCCTCAGGCTGCGCCTCACTGCTGACCCCTCAGGCTGCGCCCTCACTGCTGACCCCTGCGCCCTCACTGCTGACCCCTGCGCCCTCACTGCTGACCCCTGCGCCCTCACTGCTGACCCCTGCGCCCTCACTGCTGACCCCTGCGCCCTCACTGCTGACCCCTGCGCCCTCACTGCTGACCCCTGCGCCCTCACTGCTGACCCCTGCGCCCTCACTGCTGACCCCTGCGCCCTCACTGCTGACCCCTGCGCCCTCACTGCTGACCCCTGCGCCCTCACTGCTGTCCCTGCGCCCTCACTGCTGACCCCTGCGCCCTCACTGCTGACCCCTGCGCCCTCACTGCTGACCCCTGCGCCCTCACTGCTGACCCCTGCGCCCTCACTGCTGACCCCTGCGCCCTCACTGCTGACCCCTGCGCCCTCACTGCTGACCCCTGCGCCCTCACTGCTGACCCCTGCGCCCTCACTGCTGACCCCTGCGCCCTCACTGCTGACCCCTGCGCCCTCACTGCTGACCCCTGCGCCCTCACTGCTGACCCCTGAGCCCTCACTGCTGACCCCTGAGCCACCGCCCTCACTGCTGACCCCTGAGCCACCGCCCTCACTGCTGACCCCTGAGCCACCGCCCTCACTGCTGACCCCTGAGCCACCGCCCTCACCTGCTGACCCCTGAGCCACCGCCCTCACTGCTGACCCCTGAGCCACCGCCCTCACTGCTGACCCCTGAGCCACCGCCCTCACTGCTGACCCCTGAGCCACCGCCCTCACTGCTGACCCCTGAGCCACCGCCCTCACTGCTGACCCCTGAGCCACCGCCCTCACTGCTGACCCCTCAGGCTGCGCCCTCACTGCTGACCCCTGCGCCCTCACTGCTGACCCCTGCGCCCTCACTGCTGACCCCTGCGCCCTCACTGCTGACCCCTGCGCCCTCACTGCTGACCCCTGCGCCCTCACTGCTGACCCCTGCGCCCTCACTGCTGACCCCTGCGCCCTCACTGCTGACCCCTGCGCCCTCACTGCTGACCCCTGCGCCCTCACTGCTGACCCCTGCGCCCTCACTGCTGACCCCTGCGCCCTCACTGCTGACCCCTGCGCCCTCACTGCTGACCCCTGAGCCCTCACTGCTGACCCCTGAGCCCTCACTGCTGACCCCTGAGCCCTCACTGCTGACCCCTGCGCCCTCACTGCTGACCCCTGCGCCCTCACTGCTGACCCCTGCGCCCTCACTGCTGACCCCTGCGCCCTCACTGCTGACCCCTGCGCCCTCACTGCTGACCCCTGAGCCTGCGCCCTCACTGCTGACCCCTGAGCCTGCGCCCTCACTGCTGACCCCTGAGCCTGCGCCCTCACTGCTGACCCCTGAGCCTGCGCCCTCACTGCTGACCCCTGAGCCTGCGCCCTCACTGCTGACCCCTGAGCCTGCGCCCTCACTGCTGACCCCTGAGCCTGCGCCCTCACTGCTGACCCCTGAGCCTGCCCCCCTCACTGCTGACCCCTGAGCCTGCCCCCTCACTGCTGACCCTGAGCCTGCCCCCTCACTGCTGACCCCTGAGGCTGCGCCCTCACTGCTGACCCCTGAGGCTGCGCCCTCACTGCTGACCCCTGAGGCTGCGCCCTCACTGCTGACCCCTGAGGCTGCGCCCTCACTGCTGACCCTGAGGCACCGCCCTCACTGCTGACCCCTGAGGCTGCGCCCTCACTGCTGACCCCTGAGGCTGCGCCCTCACTGCTGACCCCTGAGCTGCGCCCTCACTGCTGACCCCTGAGGCTGCGCCCTCACTGCTGACCCCTGAGCCACCGCCCTCACTGCTGACCCCTGAGCCACCGCCCTCACTGCTGACCCCTGAGCCACCGCCCTCACTGCTGACCCCTGAGCCACCGCCTCACTGCTGACCCCTGAGCCACCGCCCTCACTGCTGACCCTGAGCCACCGCCCTCACTGCTGACCCCTGAGCCACCGCCCTCACTGCTGACCCCTGAGCCACCGCCCTCACTGCTGACCCCTGAGCCACCGCCCTCACTGCTGACCCCTGAGCCACCGCCCTCACTGCTGACCCCTGAGCCACCGCCCTCACTGCTGACCCCTGAGCACCGCCCTCACTGCTGACCCCTGAGCCACCGCCCTCACTGCTGACCCCTGAGCCACCGCCCTCACTGCTGACCCCTGAGCCACCGCCCTCACTGCTGACCCCTGAGCCACCGCCCTCACTGCTGACCCCTGAGCCACCGCCCTCACTGCTGACCCCTGAGCCACCGCCCTCACTGCTGACCCCTGAGCCACCGCCCTCACTGCTGACCCCTGAGCCACCGCCCTCACTGCTGACCCCTGAGCCACCGCCCTCACTGCTGACCCCTGAGCCTGCGCCCTCACTGCTGACCCCTGAGCCTGCGCCCTCACTGCTGACCCCTGAGCCTGCGCCCTCACTGCTGACCCCTGAGCCACCGCCCTCACTGCTGACCCCTGAGCCACCGCCCTCACTGCTGACCCCTGAGCCACCGCACTCACTGCTGACCCCTGAGCCACCGCACTCACTGCTGACCCCTGAGCCACCGCACTCACTGCTGACCCCTGAGCCACCTGTACACACACAATTAATTTCACCGCACTCCCCTAACTATTACTAAATAAACTATATATATATATTCTAGACTACCCGATTCTTCAGAATCGGGCTGCCATCTAGTATAATATATTCATGTCATGTTTTGTATTAAATTAGTAAAATAAATTAACTTTTGATGATTTTCTAATTCATTGAGATGCACTAGTATTTATCTATATATGGGACCTTGAAAAAGGCACTACTGTGCTGAAACGTGTAGTCCGAGGGGGACTGTGGTGCTAATGTTTGCTTAAAAGTGGACTCTTCATGTTTTGAAAAGAAACTAGCATTTTTCCAAATAAAGCATTTTACTTTTCTACCTGGAAATAGCTGGATGTACATTCTTTACTTTTGATGTTACCAAGACTGCTCCATTCTCATTCTCAACACGGAAGGATTACACTATGAAGAATCTACACAGATGGTGGCCTGATTCTATCACATCGGGTATTCTAGAATATGTATGTATTGACATACTGTGACTGACAGAACTTTTTCAGTCAACGTGAGTGAACTACATATATATATATATATATATATATATATATATATATAGCAGCGCTATGGTATATGGTGGTACATTACAGTACATGTATAGCAGCACTATAGTATATGGCGGTACATTATAGTACATGTATAGCAGCACTAGTATATGCAGTATATTACAGCACATGTATAGCAGCATTATAGTATATGGTGGCACATTACAGCACATGTATAGCAGATAGCACGAGTATATGGGTACATTACAGCACATGTATAGCAGCATATAGTATATGGGGTACATTACAGAACATGTATAGCATGTACAGCACGATAGTATATGGTGGTACATTACAGCACATGTATAGCAGCACTATAGTATATGGCGGTACATTACAGATACATGTATAGCATGCACTATGTATATGGCGGTACATTACAGACATATATAGCAGCACTATGGTTATGGCGTACATTACAGTACATGTATAGCAGCGCTATGATATTGGCGGTACATTACAGTACATATATAGCAGCGCTATGGATCTATGGCGTACATTACAGTACATGTATAGCAGCGCTAATGATATGTGGCGGTACATTACAGTACATGTATACAGCTACTGTATATGGCGTACATTAAGTACATGTATAGCAGCACTGTAGTAATGGCTGTACATTACAGCAACATGTATACATAGCAGCACTATAGTATATGGTGGTACATTACAGAACATGTATAGCATTATAGCACCATAGTATATGGTGGTACATTACAGAACATGTATAACAGCACTATAGTATATATGGCGGTACATTACAGTACATGTATAGCAGCCATGTTAGCGTATGGCAGTACATTAACAGCCATGTATGCAGCTTATAGGTATATGGGTACATTACGACATTATACATGTATAGCAGCAGCATGTATATTGGTCGGTACATTACAGCACATGTATAACAGCACTATGTATATGGCGGTATTTACAGATCATGGATTAGACCACACTTAGGTTATGCCGGGTAATTTACATGCATCAAGTATCAGCCTGCTATAGATGATAGGCGGTACATACCAGCTACATGTATAGCAGCGCTATGGGCATATGGCGTCAAAAGTACATAGTAGCATCGCTTTGATCTATGGCAAGTACATTACAGTACCCGAGTATAAACAGCGCTTTATGTGGGTCATTACAGTACCATGGTAGCATGCGTAGGTATATGGCGGTACATACAGTACATGCATAGCAGCACTGTAGGTCATGGGAGACATTAAGCAACTGTTATAGCAGCTCTATAGCATTTTATGGCGGTACTTACAGTACAATGTATAGCAGCGCTATGGCATATGGCGGTACATTACAGTACATATATAGCAGCTGCTATGGTCTATGGCAGTACATTACAATACATATATAGCAGCGCTATATATGTGGCAGTACATTATTTACATGTATAGCAGAGCTATGGTCTATGGCGGTACATTACAGTACATGTATAGCAGCACTATGGTATAATGGCGGATACTTACGTACAATATCGCAGCGCTATGGTCTATGGCTACATAATCTCATAGCAACACTAGGTAAATATGGTGAACATAACATACAGTCATCAGCACTATGTAGATGGGATACGTCACCCGCGGCCCCCTGCCTCTGGCTCGGAACTCCATCAGGTAAAGTAAAAATAATACATCCAGTGAGGATGGAGCGATGCGGGGCAGGTGGAATGGGGGAGCAGATGGATCGCGGGGGCAGGATGGGATGCGGGAGGGCAGGTGGAGTGAGGGGCAGATGGACGAGTGGTGCAGGATGGAGGTGGGGGCAGGATGGCGTGGTGGGGCAGGATGGAGCCGTGGGCGGATGAGGATGGCAAACAGGGGGAGAGGATGAGAACTGGGGAGGTGGGGGCAACCAATGTGCGCTGGCGTGCGATTTTGGCATCAGACAGACACGATTAGAGATTATACAGTGTATATATATATACATATATTATATATATATACAGTTGTGGCCAAAAGTATTGACACCCCTGCAATTCTGTCAGATAAGACTCAGTTTCTTCCTGAAAATGATTGCAATCACAAATTCTTTGGTATTATGATCTTCATTTAATTTGTCTTAAATGAAAAAACACAAAAGAGAATGAAGCAGAAACAAAACATTGATAATTTCACACAAAACTCCAAAAATTGGCCAGACAAAAGTATTGGCACATTACTTGGTTGCAAACCTTTAGCCAAAATAACTGTGATCAACCGCTTCCGGTAACCATCATGAGTTTCTTACAATGCTTGCTGGAATTTTAGACCATTCTTCTTTGGCAAACTGCTCCAGGTCCCTGATATTTGAAGGGTGCCTTCTCCAAACTGCCATTTTTAGATCTCTCCACAGGTGTTCTATGGGATTCAGGTCTGGACTCACTGCTGGCCACCTTAGAAGTCTCCAGTGCTTTCTCTCAAACCATTTTCTAGTGCTTTTTGAAGTGTGTTTTAGGTCATTGTCCTGCTGGAAGACTCATGACCTCTGAAGGAGACTCAGCTTTCTCACACTGGGCCCTACATTATGCTACAAAATTTGTTGGTAGTCTTCAGACTTTATAATGTCATGCACAGGTCAAGCAGTCCAGTGCCAGAGGCAGCAAAGCAACCCCAAAACATCAGGGAACCTCCGCCATGTTTGACTGTAGGGACCGTGTTCTTTTCTTTGAATGCCTCTTTTTTTCTCCTGTAAACTCTATGTTGATGTCTTTGCCCAAAAAGCTCTACTTTTGTCTCATCTGACCAGAGAACATTCTTCAAAAACGTTTTAGGCTTTCTCAGGTAAGTTTTCACTTGGAGAAATTAGAACCGGATGGATAGAAGCCGCGCTGACCACAATAAGAGTAACAGAGTAACACACACACTCTGTTTATTCAGCCTACGGTTTTGTGGCAAATAGGCCACTTCATCAGGGCCCTGATGAAGTGGCCTATTTGCCACGAAACGCGTAGGCTGAATAAACAGAGTGTGTGTTTTACTCTGTTACTCTTATTGTGGTCATGCGGCTTCTATCCATCCGGTTCTAATTTCTCCAAGTGGATCCTTACTTTTTGCCGGGAGCCTGCTGCGACCATACGTGCTTGTCCAAGGGAGTTGTGACCATTCACAACCAGACCAGGTGAGTCTGTATTGTGGGAGTCCATGTGACCATCAAACCAGAAGGTATTACTTATGTGCGCTTCTTTTCCTTCTTATCAGGCGTAAGTTTTGGAAACTCCAGCCTGGCTTTTTTTTGTCTCGGGGTAAGAAGTGGGGTCTTCCTTGGTATCCTACCATACAGTCCCTTTTCATTCAGGCGCCGACGGATAGTATGGGTTGACATTGTTGTACCCTCGGACTGCAGGGCAGCTTGAACTTGTTTGGATGTTAGTGAGGTTCTTTATCCACCATCCACACAATCTTGCGTTGAAATCTCTCATCAAGTTTTCTTTTCCGTCCACATCTAGGGAGGTTAGCCAAAGGAACATTCAGGTCTTTGGAGATGGACTTGTTGCCTTGAGATTGCTCATGATTCCTCACAATTTGGTTTCTCAAGTTCTCAGACAGTTCTTTGGTCTTCTTTCTTTTCTCCATGCTCAATGTGGTACACACAAGACACAGACAGAGGTTGAGTCAACTTTAATCCATGTCAACTGACTGCAAGTGTGATTTAGTTATTGCCAACCCCTGTTAGGTGCCACAGGTAAGTTACAGGTGCTGTTAATTACACAAATTAGAGCATCACATGATTTTTCTAACAGTGCCAATACTTTTGTCCACCCCCTTTTTTATGTTTGGTGTGGAATAGATCCAATTTGGCTTTAGGACAATTCTTTTTGTGTTTTTTCATTGAAGACAAATTAAATGAAGATAATAATATCCAAAAATTTGTGATTGCAATCTATTTCAGGAAGAAACTGAGTATTATCTGACAGAATACAGGAGTGTCAATACTTTTGGCCACAACTGTATATATATTAAAAAATAAATAAATAATTATATATATATAGATTAGATAGATATATATATACAGTACAGACCAACAGTTTGGACACACCTGCTTATTCAAAGATTTTCATATTTTCATAACTATGAAAACTGTAGATTCACTCTGAAGGCATCAAAACTGTGAATTAACACATGTGGAATTATATGCTTAACAAAAAAGTGAAACAACTGAAAATATGTCTTATATTTTAGGTTCTTCAAAGTAGCCACCTTTTGCTTTGATTACTGCTTTGCACACTCTTGGCATTCTCTTGATGAGCTTCAAAGCAGCAAAGCACCCCCACACCATCACACCTCCTCCTCCACGCTTCACGGTGGGAACCAGGCATGTAGAGTCCATCAGTTCACCTTTTCTGCGTCACACAAAGACACTGTGGTTGGAACCAAAGATCTCAAATTTGAACTCATCAGACCAAAGCACAGATTTCTACTGGTCTAGTGTCCATTCCTTGTGTTCTTTAGCCCAAACAAGTCTCTTCTGCTTGTTTCCTGTCCTTTGAAGTGGTTTCCTAACAGCTGTATTTCCATGAAGGCCTGCTGCACAAAGTCTCCTCTTAACAGTTGTTGTAGAGATGTGTCTGCTGCTAGAACTCTGTGTGGCATCAACCTAGTCTCTAATCTGAGCTGCTTTTAACCTGCGATTTCTGAGGCTGGTTACTCAGATGAACCTATCCTCTGCAGCAGAGGTGACTCTTGGTCTTCCTTTCCTGGGACGATCCTCATGTGAGCCAGTTTCTTTGTAGCATTTGATGGTTTTTGCAACTGCACTTGGGGACACTTTCAAAGTTTTCCCAATGTTTCAGACTGACTGACTTTCATCTCTTAAAGTAATGATGGCCACTCATTTTTCTTTACTTGGCTGCTTTTTTCTTGCCATAATACACATTCTAACAGTCTATTCAGTAGGACTATCAGCTGTGTATCCACCAGACTTCTGCACAACACAACTGATGGTCCCAACCCCATTTATAAGGCAAGAAATCCCACTTATTAAACCTCACAGGGCACACCTGTGAAGTGAAGACCATTTCCGGTGACTACCTCTTGAAGCTCATCAAGAGAATGCCAAGAATGTGCAAAGCAGTAATCACAGCAAAAGGTGGCTACTTTGAAGAGCCTAGAATATAAGACATATTTTGAGTTGTTTCACACGTTTTTGTTAAATATATTATTCCACATGTGTTAATTCATAGTTTTGATGCCTTCAGTGTGAATCTACAATTTTCAAAGTTATGAAAACACAGAAAAATCTTTGAACGAGAAGTGTGTCTAAACTTTTGGTCTGTACTGTATATATACATATATACTTACTGCAAGGTATTTGCTCATTTGTTTTTATCCTTTGGTTTTACCGCTGCTAAGGTAAAGTTGCGGATTCTATGGGGCAGCGTTGGCAGGCAGCTCATAGCGTTAATGCTATGCTCTGCGGGGGAAAATTCTAAGTTGTTAGCGGAGGCATCAGGCATGGGTCACCCTTCAAGTGTGACCCTAGCCTAAGGCCTGGGTTACTGTTGGCGCACACATCTTTGACCTGGGCTACATTATATCTTTTGGATCTCTACTGGTTGATCTTAACTATTAGGTAGCAGCTGCAGTTTACACATTTGTATAAATCTCAATGTGTTGGTTTGGACTGCAGCTGTAGCTAAATAATTAAAGTCAATCAGTAACATTATAATAAGTTGCAATGTAGCCAGGCCTAAGAGGTGTGTCTCAATATTGTTGCTCCTATAAGGAATAAATGGTGGAGCAGTGGACTTGGGCACAGTCACTACACTCTAAAGGGGATAAAAGGGCACGTCCCAATGGTTGGACACACACAAATCAACAAGTTATCATACTTCCTGTGATAAACAGGTTCTTCAGTAAAACAAGGATAGCATTTGTACTATGCTATTGATCGAAGGGGTGCTGTACTTATATATAAAACACACAATCGATTTATTAGAATTTATAAATAACTCGAAATGTAAGAAATCTCCAACACATTTCAAGATGTTGAATGATTTTATTCAGAATATGATTCCATTCTTCATATCACATATTATTTGACTTCACTGACAGAATTTAGTAAACTGAAATAAAGTATATTTAGAAGTAGAGAACTAGAGACAAACACCACAATGTCATATTTCTACTGACAGTATAAAAACTGTAATTTTGTATTAGAACTCTTTGGTGAAAACTGCCCTGGCAGTCCCTTTTGTAATGTATTTGTGAATGTGTGCGAGTCTTAAAAGTTACCATTTTACAGTGTCATTTGTAAGTGCGGACAGCGAGGGGACCCAGTATTTTGCTTTTAATAGGACATCTGGGCTTGAAGTTAGTGTTTCAATTACATAGAAATATTTGTTCTTTTCTCCATCTCTTACAAGGGAGTCCAACTAACACACACATAAAGATAACAAACGGCAAAAGCTAATTCTGTTGGCCCAACAAGTGAATTCATTCTGCACCTCTCTTTTAATATTTTTATTACTTTATCAGTGTTAAGCGATAATATTGTAAATAGGATTATTTTAAAGTCAAACATTCTTGCTAGTAAGCTAAACCAATCGACATGGTATCACACTTACGTGATCTGCATTAAGGGATCCACAGAACACACACATACACAACACACATATGAACCAATATTTTAACCCGATCTGTCTCTATCTTATGACATCTAAACTGAAGAAGGTGCCAATCCTGCACGGAAATGCCTTGTTATGGTAAACTATATGGTACTATATGGTAAAAATGACACATCAGTAGGGTGTCTCAGGTCAGTTCATAGATATATTATATCAGTGGCGGAGCTAGAGCCTGGCAGGCCCTGGTGCTGCAGCTGCTGTCCCAGGTGAGGAGCGGGGGGGGTGGACGAGCTGCTGTCACAGGTGAGGAGTGGGTGGGGGGCTATCTGCTACCTGTGTCTCCAGCACATTACAGAGCAGGGAGCCATTGCGGCAGTTGAGAGGAGGGGTGGGGCAGGGTCAGCTGCGGGAAGCATTAACCTTCCCTCACTTCACCTCTCCTCTACTCTGACACACTATCGCAGTCTGCAGAGGGTGGCTGGAAGCCAAGGCTCCCCTGCAGGGAGGTGCAGGGGTCCCCCTACAGGTGCCTGAGGGGCCCCCTAGCCAGTCAGGGCCCTGGTGCAGCTGGACCAGCTGCACCACGGTAGGTCCGCCCCTGCATTATATGTAGAAATTTACTTTTATCTAAGTGGTGAAAAAAAATTTAGAAGTTTGTATATAAAAAAAAAATCTGATCCCTTCCTGTCATGGAAATACATGCATACCCTATGATCAAACCACAGGTCCATAGATGGCAGCAGGGAATAGCGCAATCCCTGCTGCGATGTAAGGAGTTAACAGGAGCAGGTGAATATGTCCTTGGTCATGAAAAGTAGGGATGGGCGAATCTACTCGCTAGGACTCGTTACTCGGCGAGTAGTAAGGGACTCGCAGGACTCGGTACTCTGCGAGTTTCCCAGTGATTACTCGCACGAGTCCAATGCAAATCAATATCAATCCTAGTTTTGTCAGAAACGCTGACAAAACTAGGATTGCCATTGTTTGCATTAGACTTGTGCGAGTAATCACTGGCTACTGTGCCAGTGATAGCAGGGAAACTCGCAGATAACTGCTGTTTCTTTGCGAGCCGAGTCCAGCTGTCTTCTCTGTGCAGCTCCAGGGTCCTAGAGCCCGCCTGCTCACAGACATGATGTAGCAGTGCTGAGATTGTTCTCAGTCTGCTCATTCCCTGTGTACAGACATGAATGCCCCCAGCTGCTTAGCTGTACCTGGCTAGACATAGAAATTGCGCGGATCCCAACGCATTTTTTTTTTATTATTTCATGAATTTCAGAGTCAGAGTCTCAGAGTCAGAGTCTCAGAGTCAGAATCTCAGAATTTCATGAAATAATTAAAAAAAAATGCGTGGGGCTCCGCGCAATTTCTATGTCTAGCCAGGTACAGCTAAGCAGCTGGGGGCTGAAATCCGCAGCGCAGGGATGCCCAAGCTTTCTGGGCACCCCCCGCTGCAAATTGCAGCCCGCAGCCGCCCCAGAAGATGGCGCGTTCATTGAAGCGCCATCCTCTGGCGCTGAACCCCGCTCTTCCAGCGGCCCAGGTAGCGATGGCACGCTGGGTAATAAAGAGGTTAGGGCCAGCTTTGTATTATCAGCTGGCCCTAAGCCCGAAATTTATGGCGGTCACGCCAATATTAGACATAACCGCCATGAATTTCTATTAAATTGTTTTAAAAAAAACACAACACAAGGAAAATTTTTTATTAGAAATAAAAAAAAAAGCCATTAGGGACTCCATCTTTAATTAAAAAAATCCTCTTCCGTCCGACGCAGTCCAAAACGCGATGTCCTCTCTGCTACATCCCCTGTGCACAGGGAATAAGCAGACTGAGAACAATCTCAGCTTTGCTACATCATCTCTGTGCACAGACATTCATGTCTGTACACAGGGAATGAGCAGACTGAGAACAATCTCAGCTCTGCTACATCATCTCTGTGCACAGACATTCATGTCTGTACACAGGGAATGAGCAGACTGAGAACAATCTCAGCTCTGCTACATCATCTCTGTGCACAGACATTCATGTCTGTACACAGGGAATGAGCAGACTGAGAACAATCTCAGCACTGCTACATCAGGCAGCAGGCAGGCTCTAGGACCCTGGAGCTGTGGCAGCCAGCACACTGAGGAGACAGGACTCTTATCTGTGCGAGTTTCCCAGCGATTACAGTTGCAAAGTAAACGAGTCCAATGCAAATAAATGACAAAACTAGGATTGCTTCAGGCTGAAGCTTCCGAGACACATCTGCGATTTGTAAATCTCACACTACTCGCTATTACTCGCTTCCCCATTCATTAACATTGGACTCGCTAGACTCGCAACGAGTAGCGAGTCCTGTGCTCGGACTCGCTAGAGTCAAGCGATTCCGAGTAATTTAGGATTCGCCCATCACTAATGAAAAGGTTAAGGTGGATAGGATTTTTTTATATACAAATTCATATAAGATATTTGCAAAAATGTGGGACATTTGCTCGTATGGTCTATATTTTGCTATTTTAATATAACAAATAAAATTGTGTTTTTAATTGGAAAGTATTTGCATCCTGTTTTCTGACCATATTTATGTTCTTAGTGACATGAAAAAGTAGAAATTTATTACTTTCTTAAAGAAGCTATATACATTTTTAACAAAGAATAATAGACCTACAATTCACATACCTATGGCAGATTTTTGGATCGTGAAATGGCTGTTGGTGTAGCTCCTATGAGTTTTCTGCATGTTATTATCTATTGTAATGTAAATTATTCATTTATTTAAAAGTATCTATTCTTTATCGCACATCATTTATTGCAATTGGTTCAGATGACTTTCTATGATTATATCCGATGACCAGATACAATGCTCTTATGTTAATACTTCCTTCTTTAAGTCTTGTACAACTGACATTGCATTCAGATGAAGTGGGTTCAGTCTATATTGAGATGTTACTCTACTGACTTACGCCTGCTGGGATAATTTTTCTCTTGGTTTCTTCAGGCTTCTCATAATTCTCCCCTACTTGTCTGCAGCAATGTTAGGGGCCCCAACTAGAGATGAGCAAACTCTGCTTGAACAAGTTTGACAATTTCAAATTCAGCAAGAACATGGCTGATTCAGTTTGATGATCGGAAACCCGAACACTTTCCCCAAAAGTCAGCGAACGAGAATTTGTTTGGAAAAAAGTTTGGAATTTAAAATTGCCCTAAAACTTTACCTGTTTATTTGGGGTCAAAAGGCTTGCCAGAAGACCCACTGACTGGGGACAACACCTATCCATATGGTTAGGAGTGTCCCCAGGCACTGAGTCTACCAGCTTGTGTTAGGGTACAAATTCTTCGGGGACACTGGAACTGGCCTTCACTTATGCACTAGGGATCTTTGCCACTTTCCCTGTGCACCAGTTGCTGCTGTTTGTTCCGGAGGTGACCGTTACTTACACCTCTATATGAATTAATCTTAGTTTAATATTTCTATTGTTGGGAACTTAGCGCTACTATATGTACCAGTACAATTAGTGAAATTAATGTACTAATAGGTCACTTTACTCACTGCAAACATTTTATTAATTTCACACTGTCACACTTTTAAAATTTCATCAATATATAATGTGAAAAATGTTTAAAAATGTATTACATCGTTTTACATGGAATCTAATAATAATGCATTATATCAAATTTTATCCTATCATATTCTCCTGTTATTTGATTGTAGCTTGACGATTTTAGTGTATTCCTCTTTTATATGCGGGTTGCTTTTCACATCTAGGACACAGAAATAATAATTCTTTAATTATACATTAGTTCACTGCCCTATTTTTAAGCTGGTATATTTGTTTACACAATACCTTTAGGGTACCGTCACACTAGGTGACCTCGCCGGTGATATCGATGCAGAGGTGTGGCCTATCACCGCCGACTTCGCCAGTGCATCGCCTAGTGTGACGCAGCGATAATGAGGTGAAATATCGCGTCAGAATGATCGCCAGGTTTCACAGCAGTGTTGTGAAACCAGGTGATCTGAACAGGGTGATAAGGCATGATCGCTCTGTGTAACGCGGCGACCCGCAATGTTTAACATTGCGGGTTACTAGTCGCTGGGTTCCTGGCCAACCCAGCGAGCCGTCGTTGAAGCTACTTGCCGGCAAGGTGGCACCATGTAACACGCCCCTTAGTGTTAATGAAGTTTGTCCTCTCTTTCTTGTGCAGTCATTACTTGTGCTCCTTGAATTTTCTATATGGGATAATGAATGATGTTAATTATCTCATCATTTTATCCTTTCCTTTTTCCTTTTGACACCACCTGTACCTTACCTTATAGTTAAATCTGGTTTGTTGTCCTGTTTTTTGATTTGTCTATGTCTGTCCTTTATTGATTCCTGTAAATTGCAAGGTTCATATTGTTTAATCACTCTCTGATATTCTTTCCTGTGTGTCTTAATCATTTTTTCTGATTACCTTTTCTATTCAGTCCTGGGGATTGTCTTCTCACTTGCTATATGGTCTTCTAATTCAATATCTGTGGGATCAAGTGGTTTTGGTATATTGCTGCTCTTTATATCCTCCCAGTGTTTCCTTTTCTCTATGTTTTGTATTTACCTGTTGAATCTAACTCTGGTCCCTCATTCCCCTTGGTTTTCACTGTGTGCTCTTTCCAGTTACAATAGGTTCCTGCCTCTGTCTTCACTGTAAAGTGAATCAGTGTTATATTGAGTCACAGTGTCTGTATGTCTTGCACAATATTGGTGTGGCAGCGATGTTTTGATGTGGTCTTACTTGTTCTGATGTGACATGGGGGTCCTGGGATTGCTGCCAGGTTGCGCTCTCCTCCAGTTCGTTGTCTGTGTCTCTCCCACGCTCCTCTGCTCCAGTCTCCACGTGTGCTGCAGCTTAGTGCTGACGTTTCCGGGTTGCAGCTGGGAGCTGCGCTCACGTGCCTCCTACATCAGAGCTAGTGTCATGGGTCATGTGTTTAGGTGGGTGGGCAGGGAGTCAAGGTTGCCATGCTATGATTGGCCTCTGTCTCTGTCAGTCTACGCGTATCAAAGGAATGCACGCCCCTCTTCCTCAGGAGAGATTTTTTCTTGTCCTGGCATTCCTGCAGTGCCCAGTAGGCTTATTCAGCATTCTAAATTAATTGGTGGTGAATGGGGATCTGAATAAACTTATTTATTCTCACTATTATCTGTCATACTGACATGTCATGCTTCAATAACGATTGCAACTAAGTATCCACAAGTTCCAAAACAGTTTAGATGCATTGTGCCTTGACATACAGGTATTAATTAGCAGCTAGACATTATCCAACAACAGTGTGCAAACATTCAATTCCAGTACTGATTGCTCTGGTCTGAATTGTGGCACTCAATTAAAAGGTGAGCCCCTTAAAGAAACAAAACGAAACACCTCGAAACCTGCAGAACTTTAGCAGTATATCTCGCCATCTTACTTCTGCACTCCCAGTGGTACACAGGATGCTGTCTGGATTCCGCACTGCAGTCATTTCTTGATGGATCCCCTGCAAGGCATGTCTGTCCTCGACTCAGAGGATGATATAATCTACCTAACCACCCCGGGGGAAGAAGGTGGGTTGACAAAATGAGACTCAGAGTGGCATCATGAACAGAGGTGAAGAATGAGGCTTATGTCAATTGGAGCTCCACCCAATTTGGGCATCATCTGTAGTGAGGTGTGGATACAATCCTAGGTTCAGATACAAGCCACGGATCTGCAGAGCAAGTCCCAGCAGTCAGGTGACTTTTTACCATATGGCATCTGGGCTCAGGAGCAGCACATAGGAGACTGCAGAGGATCTGGCAGTATATCTGCCTAGATTGCAGCTACAGCTGGTGTCGCAGCCACAGCTACTGGATCCCATTCCCCAAGACCACCAGCAACAGGACCTTTATGGGGAGCCTGAGGAAGAGAAGCACATAGAAGGCAATGTTTCTCAGCTCTGTGGATCCCCCTTCCACCTCCTTTGCGACACTTCCTGCCTTATTTCATGCATGTTGATTGAGTACTAGCCATGCTGTATATGTTGAGCCTGATGAAGATTTAATAAATCTATGCATATTCAACTCTGGGAGCTGGAGCATTACTTCTTATACTCTTAAGGTAGAGAAAGACTCTGCATATACATATGTGCACACCAAAATAATATTTAAAAATGACAACTTTATTACATATTGGATCCACATTGTTTTAACTGCTTTTAATTGTTTTTTTTTTTGTGTTCTTAGCATATATGTAATAAACTTGTCATTTTTAATATTATTTTGGTGTGTGCATTTGTACATGCAGGGTCTTTCTCTACCTTGGTAAACAGTAAAGAAGACACAACACAGAGAGAAAACATGTTATTAGAAATAAAACTATTAATACGTTTCTGGACTCCATCTTTATAGCTCGATCATACCCATCCTTTGTCCTCTGCGACGTCTTGAAGATTGCAAGTTGTGGTGAAGAACACAGCATTCTGTCACTGCAGCCTCCAAACATTGAATGAATTAGCCTGCATCTCCGGTCACTCGAGGACAGCTCAGATAACCATATAACCTGCTATGATTAGCGGACACCATTGTTACCTGATGATGACCTCAGGAGTTACCACTTACGGGACCAGAGCTGGTGGCTCATTCATTAAATGTTTGGACGCTGTGATAAGAGGACGCTATGTTCTTCACCACAGCCTGCAATCATGATAATGTTGCTGAGGATCAAGGATGGGATTATTAAAGATCGAGTCCACATTCATGTTTGTTGTTTTTTTCTGCACACAAAAACCACAAAACAAATAGATAGAAATATAATTATTAAAAGGCAAAAAGTAAGCTAATAGAAGCATTTCACAACATATATTTCAACACCACAGATATTCTACACAGATTTAACTAAATTGGCCAAGTAATGTGAAGTAATCTCCTACTCCTTATTCGAGAGCCTTTTGATAAATGACATTTTTGGTTCTTCCTTCAAGTGTACAGATGAACAGATTTTTGGCTGTTCCAACTCTTGAACAGGCCAATAAAGTTGACCATGTCTGCAGGCCTCGCTTCCCTCTCCTCAGAAAGTTCATTGGCCCTTGAGAAAGCAGCTTTTGTTTTCATGTCTGCAAGCCTTGCTTCCCTCTCCTCGGCAAGTTCATTGGCTCCTGAGCAAGCAGCTCTTGTTTTCATGTCTGCAAGCTTCACTTCCCTCTCCTCAGAAAGTTCATTGGTTCTTGAGGAAGCAGCTCTTGTTTTCATGTCTGCAAGCCTCGCTTCCCTTTCCTCAGAAAGTTCATTGGCTCTTGAGGAAGCAGCTGCTGTTCTCATGTGTGTCAGCCTTGTTTTTTGGTCTTCACATTTTTCAATGGCCCGTAATGCAGCTTTTCTTTTCCCATCAGCTTACATTCGTGTTAAGGAATTCCTTTTCTTCTGAGGCATTATTGTGGTAAAAACAGTCTGTAACTGGCAGTTTCTATATCCTCTCACATAGAGGTAATGTGACTGACATCAGCCTTTCCACCAACACACCCTAACTGACATCCGATTAATTTACACAAGCTTTGTTATACTGAGAGTGTCCTTTGTTGCCTATATTAACCAATCAGAGCTCAGATTAATTTACTGTAGCAAAATAGAAGGTGAGCTGTGATTGGTTGCTATTGGCAGCCTGATAAATTACCAAGCAACAGGAAGCCCTCCCCTGACAGTATATATTAGCTCACACATACACATAATAGACAGGTCATATGACTGACAGCTGCCATATTTCCTAAATGGTACATTTGTTGATCTGTAGTTTGGCTGCTTATTAATCAGATTTTTATTTTTGAAGGTAATACCAGAGTTGTGTGTGTTTAGGGCTATTATGTGGCGAGGTTGGTGTATGTGTGGTGAAATGTGTGCTGAGGGTGGTATATGTGATCAAGCACGTGGTAGTGTGTGGCGCATTTTGTGTCTATGTTTATATCCCCGTGTGTGGTGAGTATCCCATGTCAGGGCCCCACCTTAGCAACTGTCCAGTGTGTACTCTTTGGTGCCATTGCTCTCATTCTTTAAGTCCCCCTTGTTCACATCTGGCAGCTGTCAATTTGCCTCCAACACTTTTCCTTTCACTTTTTCCCCATTATGTAGATAGGGGCAAAATTGTTTGGTGAATTGGAACGCGGGGTTAAAATTTCATCTCACAACATAGCCTATGAAACTCTCGAGGTCCAGACATGTGATTGTGCAAAATTTTGTGGCTGTAGTTGCGACGGTGCAGATGTCAATCCCGGACATACAGACATACATACATACATACCTACATACATACATACAACACACACAGACATTCAGCTTTATATATTAGACTAGCTGTACTACCCGGCTACGCCCGGGTTAATAAATAACTGCTGTTAGCTATAACAAAATAGAATTTGAATATGTCATATTAATGACCTGTAGGAAAATAGAAGCTGAGCTGTGATTGGTTGCAATAGGCAGCCTAATAAATCTCCAGCCAACAGTAAACCCTTCCCCCGGCCAGGCAGTATATATTACCTCACACATACACATAAAAGACAGCTCATGTGACTGACATCTGCCTTAATTCCCTATATTATCTAAAAGGTTGAGAATGCGCAAATAGGGTCTTATCCTTTATAGACAGGTGTAAAATGGTAATATTAGAATTGCTCACCTGGTGCGGTTGTGTAGCACACAACCAGCGTAATCGCTTAAAAAGTGCAGCTGCTGCAGGGACTGTACTTCCGCAGGATGCGGTGCTTTAAACTTTGTTTAAAAAACTTTGTGTTAATTCCCTATATGGCACATGTGTTGCACATTGGCTGTTTTTAATCAGATGTTTATTTTTGGAAATTAAAGATACCAGATGTATGAGGCGAGTTGTGAGAGGTGATTTGTGCACATCTGTGTCTGTCTGTGTGGTGTGTGTGTCCCAGTGGTGTGCATGTGTTCCTGTGGCAGGGTCCCTGTGGTGTGTGTCCTTTTGGGGGGAGGGGTGTCCCTGTGGTGTGTGTCCTTATGGGGGGAGGGGTGTCTCTGTGGTGTGTGTCCATCCCTATGGGGTCTGTGTGTTCCTGTGGGGGGGGGTGTGTCTCTGTGTCCCTGTGGGGTGTGTATGTGTGTATGTCCCTGTGGTGTGTGTGTCCCTGTGGGGTGAGTGCATGTGACCCTATAGGGTGTGTATGTGTGTGTGTCCCTGTGGGGGTGTGCCTGTGTGTTGTGTCTCTGTGTTGTGTGTGTCTCTTTGTGGTGTGTGTGTTTGTGTTTGGGTGCGTGATGAGTATCCAATGTTGTGGCTCCACCTTAGCGGCTACTCTTTGTGTGCATGTGGTGTGTATACATGTCCCCGTGCGTGGTGAATATTCCATGTCAGGGCCCCACCTTAGTGAATATATGCTGGTATGTGCTGTTAGTCTTTGGTGCTATCATTAAGCCCCTCTCATTCACAACTGTCAACTGGTAACTGTCACTTTCTCTCCATTACGTAGATAGAGCCAAAATTGTTTGGTGGATTGGAATGTGCGGGGTTAAAATTTCACCTCACAACATAGCCTATGATGCTCTCGGGGTCCAGACCTGTGACTGTGCAAAATTTTGTGGCTGTAGTTGCGATGGTGTAGATGCCAATCCCGGACATACACACACACACACACATACACACAGTCAGCTTTATATATTAGACTAGCTGTAAGCCCGATGCAAATGCATCGGGTGTCTAGAATATTTTTAATTTTTTTTTAAGATTTTCAAATAATAATCCAATTATTCCAATGACATCTTTACATCACCTACATATATTTGTATGGTTGATATCATTTAAGGAAAATTGAACTATTATGTTGTAAGGGTCTTAGAACACAAAGTAGCAATACTTCTTAATGTGTCAATCGTTTGAATTGATGAATTAACAGTACTAATGTGTGTATCAGCCAGTTTGTGTCAGCTCACCAATCGCGTCAAGATGCCCTTACGCCTGGTGAGTCCTACTCTAACTAAATCCGAATTGATATAATTTAGATATTTTTTATAGCTGGATTTTTCTTAGATTTTTTGAGGATTGTGATGTAAATAATAAAATTTTGTAAATTGATACAGAAGGAGTTACCAGCTACAGACTTGCAGCAATATCCATGCAATAACAAAAAACTTGTAGTTAACCTACGGTAAATGGATTTAACGTAGCTTCAGCAGGTGCATAAGATGCATCCACTAACTAACCACAGGTGACTGCAGTTGATGTGGATGAGACTGCCGCAACTATGTTGTCTGCACAAACCGCAAGTTAAGTACAAATTACATATATGCAATTATGAAAATTACTGTAAGTATGTTGTTGGTGAGTCCTTCATGATCAATTATTATCATTTAGTATATTCCTCAACAAAGTGAAAAAATCTAAGAAAAATGGCGTGGTAGAATCTAATTAATAATTTATGTTTGTCCCTATCTATCTAAACATGTGGAACACACCTTGCTAATGAGATGTGTGTGAACAGCCGTCCCATCCGTCTCTTAGCTGTTCACAAAAACCTCTCCCTTTAAAGAATAAGAATCAAATCTCTCAGCACGTAGAGTACTGGAGCTTTAAATAGTGGTTTCTATCACCCTGTGAGAAAATCAGAATGATACACATCTCCGATGAAATCTGTAATGTGTTTTTCCACAAATATTGTATAAACTATGTACATAAAAAACTGAAAAAGTAAAGACTAAACTAATTTTTTGTTATTTATTTTTTTTTTGTTTTAAATAGAAAAGGTAAAAAAATAAAATAGGCAAAAGTTCATCCCAAAATATTCCGATAGACAATATTTTTGGTGAAGACTTTCTCACTGTTAGGCACCAATTTGCCTTGAATGCATGAATCCACCACTTTCACCTTCACATTGCATCGTCTCTTCACACGTGAGAAAGCCACATATAATTGTCCATGACCAAAAACAGGTTCTGGCAAATAAATCCCCACTTTCTCCAATGTTTGGCCTTGTGATTTATTTATGGTCATGGCAAAGGCAGGCTTCACGGGAAATTGTCGACGTCTTAGTTTGAAAGGCAATCCAGTCTCAGATGGACAGAGATCAATTCTTGGAATGAAGACTACATTTCCTTCATCCGAGCCAGAAATTACTTTTGCTTGTATCATGTTGTCAAACAAAGCAATAACAATCATGCGAGTCCCGTTGCAAAGTCCTTTTCTGCTGTTAAAATTACGCAAAAGCATTCCAATTGTACCAACTTTTAATTTCAGGAGATGAGAAGGAATACAATCCATAACTTTTGAATTGATCAAATCCACAGCGTCATTTTTGGGACAAAGAATGGCATGTGATGCAGCATTCTGAATACTTTCGTCATTATTCACATCAATGACAATGTTTTCACCAAATATATCCAAGATTAAAGAGCCAGTGCAGATCATGTCTTGCGGGATCTCAATGACATCATCACCAAGGTTGTAATCATTGGACAATTCTCCATTTCCCAGTTGAATTAACCAATTGCTATAATCAGAATCAATGGAGCGCATGTTGTTAATGAGCAGCAATTGATTGAAAAGCTGCCATTGTCGTGAATATTTAATGCAGCTCTCTACGATGTCTGTCCTTGTTCCATGAGAGATGATAGGAAGACAATGCCGAAAGTCTCCTCCCAGAACAATGACTTTCCCTCCAAAGGGTAATTTATTTTTCTTGGAGACATCAGTTGTCATGACATCCCGTAATAATTGATCAATGACATGCAAAGCGTATTTTGACAACATAGTAGACTCATCGATGATGAAGAGTTTGGTAGTCTTCAAATGTTGGGCCGCATCAGTATCATTTTTGATTCTTGAAACGGATGTCTCATTAATTGGTATTGGTATGCCATACAGTGAATGGATAGTTCTTCCTCCTTGCAATAGATTAGCAGCAATCCCTGTACTGGCTGCAGGTGACACAACTTCTCCTTCTCCTCTCAGTTCATGAATCAATAGATGATAGAGATATGTTTTCCCACTTCCACCTGGACCGTCAATGAAAAAGCACTTTGGCTTATCACTTGTATCCTCTAAAGCTTTATGGATTGCATTATAGGCCAAACGTTGTTGATCATTTAAGGTAACTTTCATTTCACGTGCTCTTACTAACTCTTCTTCTTTGTTGTATTGAGGACGAATATGTGGTTTTCTTTTTGGGCATGGTAGATTAAAATCATTAAAATGTTTTGCATGAAATTTTAAAACATGTTCAACATCAGTCATGGCATATCCTTCACAATGCTCACAATCATCAGTGTCGGGGTGGTAGGCATGGCAGTAATCTTGAACGAAGTGTTGTTTAAATTCTTGCCACAACTCCAGGGGATGATTAGGAGGACCAAAGACACATATATATGCAAACATGTCACGGAGCTGTGCAGGCATATTGAGAACACAGGCATCCAATAAAGTTTTTCTCCAAACAGTGTCATCGAAGAGCAATCCAAGAGCTAATGCCGCCTCTTTAAAAGTTGGGTATGTGACTTCCTTAACAGTCTTTAGGTTGTCAAAACTTGTAGCTCCTTTAACATGAAGTAACAACAGCCTTAAATAGTACCGTTCTTGTTCTTGAATACTAACAGTGTAGAGTCTACCAATGACTGAAGCACCTCCTCTCCTTCTAACTTCCCATGCACCTTCTTTCCAAACATAATGCTCAGGAATTTGACGATATAAGTACTCATGAGCATTGGGATCATTCTCATTGAGGGCAAAGTAGGCCATGAGTGTTGATTGTCTGTCCATTAAATAACTGATGTTGTCCACAGAATCACCCTAGTGAAAAAAAAGTGATTGTGAATGAGGCAGATGTACTGCAAGACGAATAATGCTGTGAGACTGTCTATGCATTGGAAAAGCAAAGATTCGCCAAGCTGCCTCTGGTGCACTGACATATCTGGAATCCATGAATTTATGAGTTTCATCGTGTCTGATGTTGGTTTCACAAATTTCCACATTGGCTTTATCATGACCTTTGTACACATATTTGAAGAGGTATTTAACGCTCTGAATGGAAGCACATACTTCCACATTAATATGGCACTTATATTTTAATAAAAGGAAAGGGTTATATGGAACCACCCAAGAATTATCAATCATCTTGGAGTGGTGTGGAAAAGAAGGTCCTTCGTTTCTTTGATAACTTGGATATGCATCCTCAGGTATAATAGTTTTTGTTTACACTTTCCATTCTCCATACATGGAGAATTGGGATTGTGTTGTCCACAGGGGCCATGAATCATGTGTTGCATGACAATTTGATGGAGCACAGGGTAATGTGATGGATCAGGAATTTCAACCCAAACAGTATTGTCCACTTCCACCTCAGTTCTTAGTTTTGAGTTGGCATCCAGAATAATTAGAATGTGAGCATGTGGTAGGCCTCGCTTTTGAAATTCTATCACATGAACCATAGCACAAACCTTACCAAATAATCCATAATTAATATCTTTCAAAAGGGCTTCAAGTTTAATCCTAAATACACGGGCCACTAAATCCGGTCGATGTTCAGCACGCTGCCATGGCTGTAAATTGGTTGCAATTTCACTCCATTTTGGATTACAGGTCATCGTTATAAAAAGATCTGGTCTTCCAAATTTAGTTACAATCGCCATGGCATCTTGATACCGCTGCTGCATATTTCGGGGACTTCCCTCAAAGGAAGATGGTAAAATTACTGTCTTGCCAATGGGGATTTGTTTTTCTATGGATTTTCTCAGCAAATTTTCTTGAAGGAGACAATAATCTTCCACTTTCAAATCCTTCTGGTGTTGGCATATAAAATTTAAACGATTTGCCTCGATTTTTACATAGGCATCCACCAAGTACTGCTGTGTCAGTTTACCACCATTAAGGACAGGATTGAATTCTTTCCGTACTGACAGTAAATAACAGTAATACTGCAGTTGTGTCACCCTGCGAGGATGTTGGCCTTGCTGCTTGAGTGCTTCATGCCACCCTTGCTCTCCATGAGGGAAAAACAATGGATACAGTAATGCTTATTTGCTGTGTTTTGGGGGCCAACAGATTCTTTGGGTCTGGTTTTAGATGTATTAAAATGTCTCTATTAAATGGTGGCTCTCCATCAGCATTTTCAAAGACGACAGCGACTTCATGGACAGTAGGGTTGTTATACCGTCTTGGGTCTTGCTGTCTGTCTTGTTTAATTGCCATGATGATATTGGGCATGTTTGTGCCATGTTCCAATGCTTTGTGTTCTTCTTCTTCCTCCACGTGCCGTAACATTTTGTAGGCTGAAACAAAGGGATTACTACCTTCCAATTGCTCAGCAATAATTCTCATCAAAGCTGGATTACATTTGAGATTTTCTGGAGACTGTAGGCGTTGTTCAGTAGCAGTAGCACTATCCAAAATATACAGCTGTGCATATGCTGGAACTTGACCTTCAGCGGGGTGGAGAGTTCCAGTTCTATGGTAAATTTGGCCGTGAATCCGGAAACAGTAAGGACCGTGTCCAGGTGGTTGAGAAACACTTGCACCCATGGAAGCAAATGCAAAGGAACTATTAATGCTCCTGATATTGTCCATGAGATTTTTACTATATGGGCTGTCTCCTTTAAGTAAAGTAGTGAAGAGCTCAGGGTACTGAGGTAATGGTACCTTAATTTTGCCCTTGTGACAACAAATGGAGAACTGTCCATCAGATGGCCTTTCAGCCTCAAAATGTTGTGCTTGACAATGTTCACATAACATATTCATGGGCCCACAGGTATGTTGTAAAATACCGGTATCGTCATCAGTAAAGGCAATAGGGATTGATGACATAGGTGAAGAGAGCAACAGATGACCTTTTTTGTAGATGCCTACATAAATAAGACGTGGCTGTGTAGAACTGTCAACACATTCAACAAAAGAAGTAGTGACTGGAGACTTCTTACTGAGGATTTTTTTTGCGTAGTTGACGCTGTGAGGCAGCCAAATGGGCCAAACGGCGTTGTTTTGAGGTAGGTGACATAATTTGTAAACGTTTGACTTTAGCCAATTTGTGTCTTGTCATGGCAGAAGCAGTCTTGTCTGTTCTTGTTTTAGAACAACATTTGCACTTCACTTTACCCGTGCCAGATGTTGAAGGCAGTTGAGTTTCAGAAAGTGTTGGAGACACAGATATGGACGCCATATCAGAGGTAGATGGTTCTCCTTGCACCTTCACCTGTTGTTGTTTGCGTCTTTTGCGTTCCGCCTCAGCTTTTTTGGCCAACCGACTGCTTCTTTCTTCAGCAGACTCCTTTGCAATTCTTGTATTCAAAGCCGTCTTGACCTTAAGCAAACGGAGACGTTTTGTTTCCGGATCTTCCTGCGCACGCTTCTTGCGCTGGCATGCAGCATTCTTAGCTCTAACAGAGCTTTTTTGTTTGTCAGAGCTCATATTGAGCACAGTACAGAAAAATGTATGCAATAATAGCTACAGTATATTATTTAAGGAAGCAATGAATATACATTCTGCATAACAATATAGTCAA